>JALIZH010032946.1:655000-755000 GCA_030522465.1 Rhipicephalus appendiculatus | reverse complement strand
GGCTACCACCTCTTTCTGTCGCAAACGAAGTGTCAGCGAAGATAGGGCGAAGCACTCGTGCACCAATTAGTGTAAGTTTAAACAAGGCCTCCGTGAAAGCCGAGCCCATCTCGGAGGCCGTATATTATCCGCTGTCATACAATGACTCCAAGCTCCAGCGAGTGGTGGCGCCACCGTAGAACGGTGTGCTCTGTTGACTAGGCCGTCATCGCAAAAAGAGCCACGTCTCAGGCGCGAGACGACACACTACCCCATTCCAGTACACCATAGTTGCAAGGAAGGTTTGCGTCACACGCAGAACCTCCTTACTCATTTTAAATATGGCCTTCTTATAAGTGATAATATAGTGAGCTAGCTCAGCAGTACGTCTTGTACGGGAGTGCTGACACCGTCGCACACTCTATGAGCTTTGGGGATTTCAGTCTTGCTTAAATCGCGATTACTCTTTTTTAAAAGCCTTTAGTTTTGTGTGATGAACCAGGATCTGATTCTAAGGAAAAGGAACATTACTATTGTTAAGAAATAGATGGTGGCGGAGTCAAAGAAAAAGTGGAGGTTTCAACTGACTCACGGAGCGCGATTTCACATGTCTTCGACCTCCACTAGGGCTCGTAGGTCTAGCGGTTATGCTGCTCGACTGGTGAACGGTAGGTGGTCTAATCGAATCCCCGCACGTGTGAAACGCGTGTGCGCGCTTGCCCGTGAACGCGAGTGTCGCTGATGGGAGACGAATCACTGCTCTGCGTATCCTACAGCTTTCACGTTGAGTGCAAATGCACACTATTATTATTATTATTATTATTATTATTATTATTATTATTATTATTATTATTATTATTATTATTATTATTATTATTATTATTATTATTAATAGTAGTAGTAGTAAGGCCCTCAATCAGTGACGAAGATCCGCTCGATACGGCTTATCTTTAGGCACGCCGTTGTGCGGCCCTTTTGTACGTTGGAGCGCGAGCGAGTGCGCGCGTATTGTTCTCCGGATGGCCGTTAACTGAAGTTCCGAAGCGATCCGTATAAGTGATTCTATTAAACTTATTACATGGTATCGGATGCCTTCAGCTTGTCGTCATTGTGCAGTATCGTCGTATGACCAGATAAACTGGCGGAAGAAAGCATGAGGCGTTGCTGTTTTCAACTTGGCTTAATTAGAAGCGTTTTCATGTAGCAAGAACCGCGATGTCACTGAATGTTATGCAACTTTACACGTCCCAGCGACAGAAAATAAGCAGATCACAGACATTCGTTCCAACAAAAGTCATGCGCATGTTTATTTGACACCTAGCGATTACGTGTCGTCAGCGATGCTGGCTCTCCCATATTCCTCTCAGCTACCGCTTGTAAGCGATGACGGTAATAAAACTACACGCATTACAATGATGCCGCTTGAAGCCGCGGTTACGGGGCTCAGCTGCTGACCCGAAGGTCCCGGGTTCGATCCCCGCCGACGAGGTCGCATATCCCTGGAAGCGTAATCCTAGAGGTCCAAGTCTTATCGTGGTTTTAGCATGTAGAACTCCGGATATTATAACAGTCGAACTCGCATATATCGCACTAAAGAAAAACAGGAATTAGTTCGATATATAGGATAATTTGATATACAACTTTTAATAAAACCATTATACTTTCAATGCGATTTTTGGTGCGCAAGTTGGCTTTACGGCACTGCTTCACGGTAATGCACAAAAGACGCGTTCACAGAAGTGCGCGTTTATTCTTTTTGTATTACCCGCGGTTTATAGTTGATGCGGAGTTATATGAAAGCACGGGTTATACGCGAGAAATTATGCTATCAATCAAAATCGCGCCTCAAAATCATACGTAGCTCTGCGCACTAGTTGGGGCACCGGAATGTCGACCTTGTTTTTTAATATCACACTCGGCGTGTTTCTTGGGAGGCTGTACACAGCGGCGACGTAAGACTTTATTGATTGTCGACAAGAGGACAGCACGTTCTTCTATTTGACGGCACCCATCACGTGAGCAGAGAAGCGAACGGCGAGGAGGAATCATGGCGGAAAGCACATGATGGCACTTTCTACTCGCTCTGCTCGGCGCCCTCCTAATCACGCCGCTCGCTCTTGCAAATACGTGCGCGGAGAGCCACCCTCCGCGAAGAAAAGCCGAATGCATTTTAGGGAAAGCCAACTTCTTGGCACGTTTCGCGCTGCCCGTTGATCGATATATCAAGTGTTCCGGCTATTTTTGTTCGATGTAGCCGCATGTTTTACTATGCGTCGATGATAAAGCATTGCCACGTTCGAAAATAGTTTGGTATAAAGGATAACTCGATTTGCCCGAGTTGGACGTAGTCGGGTTCGACAGTATTACAATGCTGTCTACTCACAATTATTCGAATGCAAGAATTGGCAGGCCAGCTCACGTAAACTGACCAAAGAAGGTTGTTTAGCATATTAGTGCAGAGTAGCAGCCCTGTAAGCTGCTCTATCGATAATATTCATATTGCCCACACTTTCATCAGTGCACATATGTTAAACCGTGCCTTGCGAATGGAAGTATTCGAGAAAACCTTGGGCACCCGGCGTCTCTTCATAAGTAGGAAGGTCGCTCGATCAACAGTTATCGAGAGGCGCGTTGTAGCAGTCACCACATTCTAGCTTTAATTTGTTTTAGAGGTTTGAGGCGTATCTTCTCACAACGCCATAATTTAGTGTGGCATATATACAGGCTTCATGACCCGCTTTCATTTTCTTAATTATTTCCTTCCTTGAGAAGCAAGCGATGCGAACAGCGAACATAGCTGGCGGACCGAGTTCTCCAGGCCTTTCAGTTAATGACTCGAGACAGCGGCCCATGAGAACAGAGTCCTCCATTAGAACAGCACGCTGTCAGTGTTCCACTGTCACGCAATCACATTGCCTCGTTTTGAGTGCGTCTGGACCACCATCCACACTTTCTATCTAAGCTCCGCGAAATTTCATTTTCTTTTCACTCGGATGTTTTCCCGATATTTCCGAAATAAACCAGAGAAAAGTCTCCTAGGAGCAGCTTAACCAAGATGTTCTCATATGGAGAGAGAGAGAGGCAAAGGAAAAGCAGGGAGGTTAGCCAGGTTGTACCCGGTTTGCTACCCTACACGGGGGGGGAGGGGGGAAAGGGGAGAAAAAGAATAGATAAAGGAAGAAGGAAAGAGAGAACAAGTGATGCGCGCACACACATGTCAGCGTTCACCACGTGCACTTAGACAGTCACAACTGGGAAGTGTTTGAGACCAGTTCCTCTGCGGTTGCCTAAAAGTAGATTGGAACCCAAGATGTTCAAAAAAGGCTTGCTAGGATTGGCTCCAAGGAATCGAGAACTTGCAGTGCGCATTGAGCCGATGGAGTTGTCATTCCGTTGAGGAGAGTACACATCGTGGTCATGAGAGACCTCAACACAGCGAGGACTTGTCGGTTTTCGTCATGGTAATCATCTGTGGACGATGATGTACACTGCGGGGCATTCTGCACCGGATTTTTATGAGTGCGCAGTGGTGGCAGTGAGGGCCACGCGACCTCCGTCGCAGCTTTCGAAGCCTCTACACCTTTTCTGCTCTCCGACTGTGATGCAGTGGGCGGTGGTGGTGGGGCCAGTGGTGAAAACTGTCGCTTAAGGGAAGGCTCAGGGTCTGTCGGAGTAGGAGATCGCGTTACCCGTCCAGGTTGGGCAGCAGTAGCCCTAGACATCCGTCGCCGACGCGAGCGTCGCTGTCTATTTCTTACAATATCAGCCGCCTCTTTGTGTGTTGAGCCGTTCCGTACCATCTGTTTCAAGGCACTCCATTCTTTTTTGACTAATGGACAGTCTTTTGATGACGCTTCGTGCGATCCATGGCAGTAGGGATATTTCAGGGAGGTTGCGCGGCAGGATTCCGCATTGTGTGGCTCTGCACAGCGGGGGGCAAATCACCACGTTCCTGCAAACTCCGCTCACATGACCCATTTTTTGAGATTTGTGGCACTGGAGTGGTCTTGGTGTAAATGGACGGACCACGTGACGAAAGTGACCTACCTTCACGTGGGATGGCAATATGTCGCCTTTGAAGACAATCTTTACGCAACGGGAGTTTCCCAGCCGTGAGACTTGGACGATGTTGCTGCGGTCACTAACTTCCTTGGTCAGCATAGGAAGGTCGCCAGAAGGAATGGAGATGTCGACATCGTAAATCACGCCTAGCACCATGTCATTGCTAAGTGGAATGTGAGCTCGAACCTTGATGCCGTCGAAGTCTGTCATCCTGGTCAGAGCAAGCAGAGATGACTGGTGTATGACGTCGATGGCCAAGACATTCTTGCGGGGGTTGACTCGAACATCCTTGATCTCGTTTGGCGCCAGAGACTCGAGTTTTCTCGAGATGGTCTGCCGATTCAGGTGTCTCAGATTGTCTGACGGCGTAATTGGCACAAATAAGACAGTGTAGTTCGTTGAAGCTACCTTCGGCTTCACAGTAGATGCTGTAGAAGGTGGTGAAGCACCCAGGGATCTTCGTTTTTGTTTACGACTGTAAACAGGCGTGAAGTCATCGTCGCAATCGTCACTGCCTGCCGAATACAGTTCGGTAGACTCACTGTCAGCGTCGCTGAGTTCGCTGCTCCGTTTCCTCGAGGGGCCTACCGACGGCGATGGCATGCCTGGAGGGTGGGCAGTCGAGTCTACTTCCAGTGTAGCCAAATAAAATACCGATGGCCACGCGAGAAACATGAAAAATCGACAAAAACTGTCACCCGGTAAACAAATCGCAGTGCTTGTTTTTTGTTTGTTTGTTTGTTTGTTGCCCTAGTTTTATGGCTCGTACCCAATCTGGGGTATTGGCCAAGAAAGCGTAGTGTTACCCTTGGACTACGACTGCACTAGAGTGCAGTGCAAGAGGCACACTTCATCGTCGTCATATCGAACCTTTTTTAACAGCTGGCGCCTTCTGTGCCTTTTCAAGGATTCCTTCATTCTCACTCATTTTTTTTTTCGTCAAAAAGCAAACAAAAATCGGCGAAGAGCTTAGCGAGCTCAGCCTTTTGGTAGTCGGAAAGATTTATAAAGCGTCGTAAGGAAAAGCTGCTAACAGGTCGGACGAAGCAATTTTTGTGCTCATTAAGTTATCAGTAAAAATGTTTTGACCCGCCTACCACAAGTTCTTGGAGGAAAACTTTTTTTTCGACGCTTGTTGCCTGTACCTCTTGGAAATGTAAACAGGTCATTTATATGAACCTGATATGCTGTGCTAATTTCTGTACCATACACCCTTGACATCTGTGCTCAGTGCTTTTAATATCGACATTCCTCAGCGAGTGAGAACACTTGTTAAAGGGGGGTGTTTTTCTCTTTAACAATTGTCCTAAGTAAAGGTATTTCATTTCTAATTGCTTACGTACCTAGCTCTTCACGACTCATGTTTGCCTATTAATGTGTCCGATACAGCACATCTCTTAATAAAATGCGGGGGTTGTCCTGAGTGGAATACCGTGCATGAGCTCTGTTCATAGTTTTCTTTCTCGCAAATGGCGTTCGTATGTATGTTGTCTTGCGCATGTGCAGTGGCACTGAAAGTGTGGTTTCGATTCCCTTGTTCTCCAGATATTTTAGAACCTTTGTAGGTTTATATTGTTTATGAAATAATATCGTTTATATGGTACTGCATGAATGCTTGGCTTTTTGGCTTAAATTGTAATGTCAACTTGCAAGACAACAGTCTCGACACTCTTTGCCTAATGCCTTCATCCATTCACCAAAGAATAAAAAAACGGCTAATCCTACTCTCATGGAAATTCGGCAAAGCGCAAAAGAAAAACGCGCCAGCAAATAGGTTCTTACAGTGCTGTTCGATGTTAAGAAGTGCAAGTACATAAATCTGCGCCGTCCCTATAAAAAAAAAATGCCCCCCACCTCCCCGAAGGGAATCGTGAGGAAATGCGAATGCATTTCGCGCGCGCTTCACTCCATTTATATATGGTGGTTGTGGTTCGAAGAAGGAAAAGGCGCCTAATTTCTGCAGCCCGGTCGGGAGCACGGCGCAGCGCCTGTTTTTTTTCTTTTTTTTTCTTTTTTATTTATTTATTTATTTTTATTTTTTTTTCATATATAGCTCCACCGAGCTCCCGCGATGCGAGCGCCCTCACGCACCAGAGCGCGCTCCTCCTCTCCACTCACTCTCCGCTACTCCGCCCACCTGCTCCGGTTGCTAGGGGCGAGGATATGCGCGCGCGCCCGCAGCTGTTGCTATGGGAGAGGGAGTGAGAGCGGAGAGATAACACCTGCCGGCGCGCGGACGCCGCCGCCGGATGCCTGACATAGCCCGACTAAGAAATGCATTCGCATTTAAAAAAATGGCAGCACATTCAAGACTACCTTTTCGAATCTAGACACAGCCAATCTCATTCGCACGCCTTCACCAATCCATCGCATTGTCGTGCACAATTCCATTGTGCGCGACATAACGTGTCCTCGAAGGCATCTTCCATGAACTATATGTGACGGGATATGGTGTCTACTATATCGGCGATCGCTCCGGACCGAACGAGGCCTTCCTTTGCTAGGCTATAATAGCGGAAAGGAAAGTGGAAAGTGCAGCAAAACGAATATACATCTCGCGTGGGTGCTATATAAGTAGCGTACCCTTTTCCTGGCATAGTTTCCGTGACAAAAATGTAGTAGGTAAAATTTTGGGGGAGCCTCACATAAAAACATGCTTTGTATTCAAACATGCGATAAATTGTCAGGTTTCGCGTGCCAGCGGCACCACCTAATGATAATGCATACCAGTGTGTGTGAAAGCCGGATAATTTGGAACTTCTGAGTTTCTTCGATGTTTGCCAAAGTCTTAACACATTCCCTCTTTTGCACTGCGCCAACAGCCGACTGCCATGGCGGGGATTGCCATGATCAATTCGAGGAATTCCAGCTCAGCGGCGTAAAGTCCGAGTTATTGAACAGTCACCGTGATTGCCGTAAAGACTGGTCGCCATTCCAAATTCGACACGTCATGGTCGTAGTCATGCTCTCGTCGTTTTTCACCCATCACTGTCATGCGCATATTCTGCATTCTCGAGCTTCACCATTAGCCCCTCCACGACAGTAAAAAAGACAGCGTCAAACTAGTGTTGGCACCTCTGTAAAGGATAAACAAACATTTTATGACACTACGTGTTGTATGATATCGACGCAGACGGGATTCCATTAATCCCGTGACTGTGTTGCTTTCAAGAGTCACATCACATACGGTTCACTCACACTGATACACATAGCGACATAATTATTTCTTGTTTCATTTGCTTCACTGTAAAGAGGGAAGGTGGATTGCGTGTGTTTAGATTATTAGCCGACGCCGCTGGAACCATTTCTCGGAGCACTGCACGTCTTCTGGGAATTTGTTGGCGCATAAAGGGGCAGCGTAAATATGGCGATGCAGATTCCTACTCGTAAAAGCAAGTCGCGTAAGGACGGGAATCATCAGGGTTCGACGATCGTAGCAGCATCAACGCGCTGCTTCAACGCACACGACGCGAGAGCGAGCATGCGCAACCTTGCACTTTTTCTATAACTTTTGGGGGAAAACTCGTTTAACGGTCATCTCGACACCTGGCAGTGCGATGGAGGAACGAAGGGAGCTCCTCGCTGGGTGGCAGTAAAAGCGGTGCAGCTCTTTCAGCAAATGAGGCATGAGATGGAGGACCGCGACGATAACGAAGGAAGAGAAACATCATCACCCTCAGGTTGCACGCTCCCAGCCACAACATAAGGAAGAGGCAGTTGTCAAAGGATGCCGTCAGCTCTTCTCCCTCGCACCTCCGCACAAACCAGCAGGTAATTTCTTGATGGAAGCCGTCGCCGATGATTGCCTCATCACTTTCCGAATATCCATGCGTTGTTTTATTGCTATAGCTAAGAGCGTAGCACACAGCTTATCCTCGAGAGCGCTCCGTAATATACTCCGGGACCCGGATGCACAATGTACGAAAGCAGCCTTCTTTCGCTTCCTAACTTGCTATAGTTCTTTCATTTTGAAGAAAAAGCTGCAGCTTGTTTATCTAAACACGGAGAATTTCCTTCATCTGAATTTTGCATGTAGTCTACGCACATCGGAAGCGCTAATGCATACATTTAACAGCAAACGATAGACACTACATGGTATACAGCGGATTCTTTGTTAACTTACGCCGAATGACGCGTTTCCTAGTAAATCGCGAAAGTTCATCTATTATCAAATTCGAGAAACCATACATTCGAGTTTCCGAGCCTAAATGCGAAAGTGGGCCGTTCAGCGCTTAATAAACGAATTTTCATTCTCGTAGTTGCAATGCGCAAAGCATGCCTAATACGAGTCGTTACGTGTAGCCGCGTCATGTAGCAGAATACTTTAGCCAATGCGGCAACGTCGAGGTCATGATATGTTTATACAAGTAATATATCTACAGTAAAGATCTCTTGAACACATATCAGGACAGCGCGAATAAGAAAAAATAAAAAAAACACGGACGAAGAAAGGCAAGTGCACGGGACGGGCGCAAACTTCAACTGTAATGCAGAAAGGCAAAGCAGCCCACTATGAATACACATCATCCCAACACGTGCTATCAAAAAAATGCGGTATCAAACAAATTGCAAAAATTGTCAGAGAGCTACCATCATAGCAATTATCTCTCTCTTTTTTTTCGTCATTCGGCTGGTAGGCAAAAACAAAAAAGATAATAATAAGATAATTCACATCATGGCAGTGTCTCTGGCGTTTGTTGTAAGTGGTTCGATACTTCAGGCGCCCGGCTTGTCCCGTGCGGCGTGATCACGCTCACCGTAAAGCGCTCACGACAGGCCATAACGAGGTTAGAAATGCTCAAAACTGGGTTGAAATGAACGAACAAGGTCTGAAGCAATATAATTATCAGAAATTAACTTAAGATTGCTAAAAACGCGTTTCCTGTACATGGGGCTGACTCTGGCGGGGTGCAAGAGAGGGTCCTCGCTGAGGTCGCCGGCGGCGCGGAAGTCGCTGTAGTAGCTGTCTCAACAGCCGGAACATGCAGGAAGTCGATAATGTGCAGAAAAGGTAGCGCAATGCCGCACACCGAGATTCTACTCGCGCCAGGGAAGCCCTGCATGCTTACCTCACACATTGGCTTCACCGACGCTTCTTTGGTGAACGGAGAGGTGGGAACTCTACGAACGGAAATCGCTGGGTGCGCGTGCTACGCACTTCCTCAGGTTTCACGGAAGTGGAGCTCCCATACGTGTTTTTTTTTTTTTTGGGTTTTCTTTTGTTTTGTTTTAGGCACGTGTCGGGATGATGTGTGTTCACAGTGGGCTGCTCTAGCTTTCTGAATTACAGTTGAAGTTTGCACCAGTCCTGTGCCCTTCTTCGTCCGTGTTTTCTTCTTTCTCGCGCAGCCCTGCTATATGTATTCAATAATACAACTATATAACACACTGCAGGAAGCGCACTTAAAATGAAATTAGCGCGCATGAAGACGGTCACAAAGAAGAGGCAGACAAGGAAGCACCTGTTCTTGTCTGCCGCGTCATCGCCTTCATTTGCGCTTATTTCGCTTTGTTAAAACGCAAGGCCCAACAGTCTGTCTTTCTTAAAATAAAAGTAAGTGCAGAAAAAGAGAGAAAGAGAGACAAAAAGACGGGACGAGGGGCAGTTATGACAGGTATATCTGACTATGTGAAAATGTGGCATAGAAAACGAGGAGGAGGAAAGAACTTTATTTTGAGTCCGGCGAGTTGGTGGGGCGAGAAAATGACCCCGGCTAGGTGACGGCCAGAAGCCCTTGAACCCTAGAGCAGAAAAAAAATATCTGACTGCGCCTGCAGTGCGATGCCCTCAGATAGCGATGAAAACTCAAATCAATGCGGTGTTCAGTTTCCCAAATGTTTTCTGAAACAGTATTAGACTTCAGTTTAGTAATTCGCGACGTAAGAGAAAGCTTGGGCTGTGTTTTGGGACCCCTCTTGTTTATTTTTATTCCGATGCTTTCTACTATTTTCATGCCGTCGATATTGCGCTTAAATTTATTTATTTAAACATACTCTCAACCCTTTGCTGAGGGTTCTTACAGGGAGGGTAAAAATAAATACAAACAATCAAGTGGCAGCGAAATCATTTAAATACATGTCTTAAGATTTTTCAAATTGGCAACCATCGCGTGCATTTACCACAGTGCTTGGTAACCCATTCCAAAGCTCAATCACAGCTGGGAAAAAAGAACACATCACTGCGAGCAAAGCACGGCAGTAAAACATAATTGTGATTGACACGACTGCTTCGTTTCCCTTTCAAGTACTCATCTTTGCAAACTTTTACTTGTCCACGCAGTATTATAAAAAAAGACTTTCAGCCGGTCCCTTTTGCCTGCGCGGTTCTAGTGGTTCCAGTTCACAGGACTCTAACAACTGCGAGACGGAATCTAAACGGCGGTAATTTGTGCTTATGAAGCGAACGGCACGGCGTTGAACTTTTTCTAATTTTTTTTCTCAGGCATTCTTGGTGTACTGGTGCTGTGCACGTCGCAGTTTTAAAATGAGCGCGCTTCGCTGGCGAGACCAATTATGAAAAATGAGCTGCCTGGAATCTGGAGCGTAGTTTATGAGAAAAGCGAAAAAAAATGTCTCGGAGTTGTTGCGCAGTTTCGCAAGGCAACACGCGCTCGTGATGAAATGAATAAGCACGTAAAGAGCAAGAGACAGAGCGCGAAGCAAGTAAAGGCAGGCACATTAACAAGAAGCACATCCGGTT
This sequence comes from Rhipicephalus appendiculatus, assembly GCA_030522465.1. NCBI lineage: Eukaryota > Metazoa > Arthropoda > Arachnida > Ixodida > Ixodidae > Rhipicephalus > Rhipicephalus appendiculatus. The sequence goes on along the minus strand of JALIZH010032946.1, from coordinate 744,259 downwards.
TGCTAACCAGCACAATGGGAGAGGAAAGAAAGGGGCGACACGAGATATCGAGTGTAATAGATGGAATCGCGCGCACACTTGTTGGAACGCATCAAGCCTACAGATGGTCGCAAAGACCCGCCGACTACAGGTGCGCTAGCAACGTTTTCTTCGCCTTGTGGGCCATCGACGCACGCTTTCGTGCTCCAAAAGAGGGAGAGAAAGGTAAAGGAAAGACGGGAAGGTTAACCACAGGAAATCTGCCGTTGGCTACCCTGTACTAGGGAAGGGGAAAGGGTTCGATTCCTATTACTGGCGTGCACACAAGAGTTTTCCTAATGGGCAGACAGGTACCGCGCACTCGGGTACTCACATCTCGAGAAGGTGGCTTCTAACTTCCGCTTTCTGCCTTCACTAACCACCACTGGCCTTCCCTATTCTTCGAAAGAAATAACCACGTGCCCTCTTGATCTAACCACTAGTCATCTCATTCCTGGTTATCTTCCCAGCCTCTCATTCATTTATTTTCTCGCTCTTTCTTTCCCAACTATCACGCCGCATAGCTTTCTAGAAGCCTCCTCTGCCCCGATACTCTTCTAAAAACCGCCCCGTCGCCACTGCGCGGGTGAAGAATTGGAGCTTTTTCAGTAGGCAAGAGTGTATAGTTACGGTTAGCATCGAGCCTCGACACAACGCTTTATATTTGTCTCCCCTTTCAGCAGAGTGTTTTTCTTTTTCTTTTAGTTTCAACGCGCAGCTTTTGTTAATCTAGGTACCACTTAGCTTGAACCGATACTTTATCTGCAAGGGGGGAGCCTTAGAGGAACTGGTAGCGAGCAGAGGAATGAGTGCTAAGAACAGCTAAAGCCTCAGTACTGAAACTCAGTCGTGACGCGAGCGTAACGAAGTGCAATCCTATCTGTAATTAAATCTTAATCATCGTCAGCCAAATGCATCTAAAAAAGTTCTTTGCGCTAAAAACATATATTTCCTACATTTCCCACATATGTTCTCTCTCTTGCCAGATTTGTAAAGTACAGATAGAGTGACACGAAAGTGATCAAAGCGAGGATTATTAATGCTTGTAAGACGCCAGTTTCAACCTCACTGCAAGCGACGAAATACATTTTCTATAAATATAAGCCTTTGCTGCATGGTATTGATGGGGAAAAACTGTGGCCTCTTCGGAACAAAGCACGTTGAATCGAAAGCTGCAGTTCTGCCCGTTATATAACGCGTTGACGATGTGGCTAAGCAAGGCTCCGTTGGAACATCGAGCATAATAAATTTTCGCCTTCTGCGGCCTATCTTTTCTTTCTTAGAAACTGAGCGGGAGCGAGTATCACGATTGGCTCTTCTTTCTATGCACTATACGGACCAAGCGGTGAGCTTGCGATTGCCGAACTTGTTTCTAGGCGGTCGACTCTTTCTTTTTTTTTTTTCTTCTCTAAACACTGCTCCAGCGCCGACACTCTTTCTTAGCGTCTGCTATAACGTCCGCACCGGCAACACTCGTAGGTATTTCGGGCAAGCTGCCGCCACTGGGATCAACTTCCGACCTTTAAAATTCGTTAAAAGGTACCCGACAGACGGTGCAGCTTCGCAGCCAGGCGGCATGGGAGCAATTTCATCTCAGAAAGTTTCTTAGCTTTGCTGTCTTATTACAGACTTTCTTCTTTACTAGTTAATTAATATTTCTCCTTCCCAACAGTGGTCTTGCAATTCCTGTGCATAATTCTCATGAAAGTTCATGATTTCCAGTTTTTTTTTTCGTCTTTCTCTCTTGAGTTTACAAAATAACTGTGTCCAACATGGTCTTAATATGGCCAAAGGAAAAAGTGAAGCGCAAACCCCTGTTTCTCTTGCCTTTTCTTTTCCAAGGCAGCTGGTGTGAGATGAGTCAGTAGTTCTAAGTGCTGTACTGACGCCAATAAATGCGAAAGAAGTGCAGCCTTAAATTCTTGTTTCAGCTGAGATAAGCGAAAGAAGAACTGGCGTCATTTCCAAGCAGAGGTAGTGAGGCCCCTAGGCGCTTATGAATCGGTGACGCAGCTAAGTGAAGCGTGAGTAGAAATCAGCCGCTGTAGGCGACTGATTTTTGTTCACGCTTTATTCAATATACATGAAGATCATTTTTGTGAACTTATTTTCTGTATGTCATATAACAAGCCCCCATGAATCCCGTGCATGCGTATGAGTCGCGGAAGCGAAATGGGTGACTCGAATGGGATCACTACGCAATATTTACTCATTAAATTAGGGGTTTTAACGTGCCGATACCTACGCAGAGAATTATGAGGCATGCGCCGTAGTTCAGCAGTGTGAATTACGCAATTGTTGCTATTTTACAATTTCAGCTTTATATCCAAGTGTGTAGTTACAAATGGGTAGCGGGTGCCGCGCTTTTCCGAAAAATAACGAATAATGGCATAGTGGACGCTTCCCCATTATATTAAAATTATGATGATTTATGGCGTAGTGGGTATCTTGAAAGTGTGCTTCTAGTAGTTGTCCCAAGAGTGTTTCAAGAAAGCTCTAGAAAGGCCGCCCTTCCAGCTTTCGCTGTGACTGTGCTGCGCGTTCCGCGCAAGGCTGGCGGTTTTGTGTGTGCACAAGAAATACTGCCCGATTCATCGTCAGGGTGCGCAATAGATTAGACATTAGACGCGAAGCGTTTCTGGAAAACTGGAGTGGCGTCCACCTCGCCTGCGCTCACGTCACTTTGTCAGCGCTGCACTCTGTCATCGTGAACTTGGTTAACAGCGCAACACTAGACACACGGACACAAGGAAGGAGCAAATGAACAACATCTCCTTCCTTGTGTCCGTGAGACTAGTGTTGCTCACGATGGATCCCAACCAACTGGCCCAACTTGCCGTCTTACTGCACTCTGTCGCCTGTTTCTAAGATACGTTTTTTTTTTTTTGCTTACAGCAAGGCAAATATATTGAAGTCATATTTCTGTCACAAAAGCTGTGCGGCAGAAAATTGGAAGTCTTTATGAAGTGGAAATTGCGCGCTGAAATGTAAACCCACCCTCTGCTTTTGCCACGCGCTCTTATGGACGCGGTGTTTCAGCGGTGATTTAAGGTTAGCGTGAAAAAAAAAAAAAAAAAGCGAACCCGAATTACTATAGATCAGAATACAATTTTGCGAAACTTTTTTGGCTGCTGCTAACGATAGGATAAGTATATGTGTTGACCCTACAGGCATTTCCTTTGCACTTACGATATTTCTTCCGTATTCCATAAACATGCAACCAACAGGCAAATTATTAAAGACATTTTTTATGTGCCGTCCTAAAGCAGCTATTAAGCTAAGGGCACGTTCGAATCGGAAATTACCAATTTTTCTAAGCGTTGAAGTTCCTGTAACGACAATGCACTTAACCAAAAGAATTTCCGCATCTATTTTGCCATTTAGCAGCAGGCGTCGATCGATTACTCTCAGAGCTGCTGCGAATGCAACAAGGCTGTTTGTGGTCGACAAGGGATATCCACAGACTACGCCTATAAATTTGCATAACACCACCTCTGCAGGTGAGAATTACCCCAAGCAGCCGAGCATCAAACCAGGTGACATCTCTACTCATCATACAGAACCGGTGGGCTTCGAAGGCATCGAGGTTGAGCCCAATTGTTACTGCATACAAGGGATACGATTAACCATTAAGCTGATGACTGCGATGTATCTCCGGAGGTGAAACATAACAAAGCCTTGTCCCCCGAACAATGTGGCACAAAATAGTTGAACTAGATTGGCTGATAAAATGCAAAAGGGCGACAGGACAACGGGAACTCTGCTCGTTTTCCTTTCCTGAACGCGCCATTTCATAAGATATCATTTCGCACTATGTAGCCAAGTTTAAAAATTGAGTTATTTCTCTCGAAGCTTGACCGCTGCAACGATATATTAAACGCTGCACCGACATAGCCACAGCCTCGACATTTGGCCGCATATCGGTGATTTACGAGAAGTGGGAAGCCGAGGTACGTCACGTCGCGTCGTTGATGCGAGTCGCATCGTTTTACGGCTTCACGCGCTCCTGGTGATTTATTTCCTCTGCGCAGGAACAAACAGCTTCGGAAAAGCATTCCGCGCAGAAAAAAAAAAACTTTTCTGTGCTATACACTCTAAACATCGGCTCCGAAATACGAAGCAATGGTTTGTTCTTCAGGCTTGTGAAACTTACGAACATCTGGGTAACAAAAAGCAGCGTCATCTTGTCTTTTCTCTTCCTCTCTGGCCCCCCAGACGACACTGCTGGCGCAGGCGTGCTTCGAGCAAATGCAGCTACTGACACCCATCAGCGCGTGTGACATCTTCGAGCAGAAGACGAATGTCTACGGCCTTACGTGACCGCAGGAAGCTAAGAGTAAACTTAGCAGAAGCATTGGTTCGGTAAAAGCAGTAAAACTGACGAAGCGACCCATGCGGGCGCGCAAACACAGGCACGATATACCATTTTCCAAATGGCCGTTCAAGAGCGATGTCGAGCCGGTTATAAAACGAGTTTAACTTCAAAATTCTTCACGCCTCGTCGATTCAAAAACAGAATTTTCTCATTTTTCCTAAGAAAACAATTACATCTATACTGCACCACATGGCGGCAGTCGCAAGGCACGCCTGTGCTTGCCAGTTATTACTTTTTCTAGCACGAGAGAATGGCTGAAAAACACAGCGACCTTATTGCATGGCTGATATTCAACGATTGCACGGCTGATATTCAACTTTGTTTGGACTCCCTGAAATTTTTGTGACGCCACAGCTATCAGTTCCCCACGTTAAAATACGTCTAAAAGAGCTGGTCGCTTTCTTAGCTTTCTCATCAATGCACTTACCACATATTGAGTCTCTATGTCCGCTGCCACCGTGGCCAACCCTGTGGCACCCTTTGTCACCGTCACAACCGAGTCAGTTGAGCGCACCAGTACCTGCAGTGGTCGGCAGCAGCTTCCTATGGCGAGGGACTCCCGAATGTTGCGCAAAGTATGGTTGTTCTGATTGCATGCATGCTGCCAGTGTTTGCTCGTCACGGTCGTTTTGACAATGAATCCATTTAGGTTATCCGTAAAACCATGCTCGCCGATCGAAAACGTCGTCTTGCTATGACCTAGCATCGCCACGGCAACCAGGCCAACTGCGCATCGCCCGCGACACTGGCCAAGCTCCGCCCACCTGCCTTGACACTGCGCATGACCGCTCCTGCGCGCCGACTCCTCGTCGCCGCGCTGTACCAGCAGTTGTCACGTCGGGAGCGTGCACTGCGCCTTTGCTTCGCCATGGCTGTACCTAAACGAACTCCGCAAGAAGAAGCCGCGTAAAAGAACGACAATGTGCCGCCAAGCCGGAATATGCTCGGAGCCGAAGAGGCTGCTGCCAAGCATCGCCTGCAAGAGGACATGCCACTTGGCGAGAATAATACTTGCAAAATCGCCGCGAATCCGTGCTCGGTCTACGTGTGGTCGAGAACTTCCAGCGCCGAGTACCGCTTCAGCGGATAACCGGTTTCATCGAGGGTTTCAGAGCATGAAATTTGGCCACGCCAGTCGCGTCTGCGCAAAACCTAGTGGTGCCTAGCCAAATCTAGTAATGCCTGGCAAAACCTAGTAACAACCTTCTGAAAACTTGAGAATCCACCGGTTTCGCTGTGTATAAGCCTTGCGCGACCTAGCGCAAGCTTTAGCGTGATCTTTTTTTGTTCTTTTTTTTTTACCAGTTGCATTATCATGCGAATTGACTCGAAATAAGAGGTCTAGCGCTGCGACACGTAGACGGCGAAGAAATCTTAGTGATATCGCAGATTGAAAGGAGCAGGAAGTGTAAAATTGCGCGTTTCAAAAACGAGCGCAAGTGGCATAAAAAAGTTTTCTAAAGGGCCCCAAAACCACCTCCGGTATTTTTTTTACCATTTTACGTAAAAACGTGCATCGAGTTCAGAGTGGCGCGTCACGACCAACACTGCCAAAAGCAGCAGCGCTACGAGCTGCGGGCAAGCCACAAAATTGCAAAACAATCGCAAGCTCCTCTCCCGGTCATTCGGGTTTTCGCAGTGTTGGTCGTGACGTCAGCCGCCGCTTTTGGTTATGTCAGCAGCTGCGAGAACCTGTTTGTCTGCAACATATATACGCGCGCTCCCTGCTCATCCTCCTTGCACAGCGAGGAGGAGAGACGAATGTAGCGTAGCGAAGGAAAGCGCAAAGCGAGCAAGGGTCGCGTTTCGATCATCAAACGCGTGTAACTCCGCTATTACGGCACCATTTTGAAAATTCCTCACGGCTACGTGTTCGTTGTAGACTCGTGCCTAGCTACAACACAAGTACTAAACTTTGACCTCTGCATGGTTTAGGGGCCCTCTAAGTAGCCGTTCTCGGTACCTAGAGAGAAAACAAAAACGTCTTTGCCACTCGACAGTAGTGAAGCGTGACGTAGAACGCATGGGTCCTCCGCATGACGTCCGAAATAATGTGGAGGCCGCGGACACCCCTGAAGCGGTCAAAAACGTCGAAGGTGTCTCGATGGGCCTACGTAACTGTGACAACGTTCAGGTGCACACTTCAGCTGCTACAAACACGATAAAGCTATAAGATTACCAACGCTGTGGATGTGCCAAGATTGCGTCAGTGGTCGGCATTTTACAAACTCACAATCAACTTAGCTAACATTAAATTTCATTGCAGTTAACCTTGAACCAAGCCCGGAAACTGAGCGCTAGTTTCGGTTTCAAGGAACATGCCCGTAGCGGTTGCCGGGCATCCTAAGATCTTGTTGAACGAATAGAAGTTGATGTGGATGTTGGCATTTATTTGCTTTTGCGAGTTTTTACAAATAAAGAAATTTGATTTCACTGTAAGGAACTCTTGTTTATTTGTCTTGTTTTGTTTCTTATTTTGTGAATATGAAATCAGGCGAAGCGCGGGAAGTGGTTGACGAATTCGTAGCGCTTGCCTCCGCTCCTCCTTGCCATTCGCTCAGCGATATCACGAGTTGGATCGCGCTCAGTTATCTTGGTCGGTTGGTGTGCCAAGTACGGGAAAGATAAGACAGAAAGTTGTGGCGTGCAGAGAACGGAAGCCGCAGTGAGCTACGCCGAACAAGTCAACCATGCATAAGACGAAGATGGCTAAATCGGGCATCACATGTTTTTTACGGCTCTGCGGTCTGCGGTGTTAACCCGGGGATTTCTAGTTCCGCGAATGTTTTTCAGGTTTTCTAGTGGCAACGGGTGAGCCCAAGTATTTGGGCCCATTACTTCGGCAGGTATTAATTTGGCATGAGTACGTGAGTAAACCTAGTTCTCTGCAAGTCTGACTGTACTGACATAAGCGCAGTGTCGCTAGCCTAATTGGTCAAGACGACAGCCTACCTGCTGTCGGTGGTCGCGGGATCGAATCCCGGCCGCGGCGGCTGCATTTTCGATGGAGGCGAAAATGCTTGAGGCTCGTGTACTTAGATTTAGGTGCACGTTAAAGAACCCCAGGTGGACTAAATTTCCGGAGGCCTCCACTACGGCGTCTCTCATAATCATATCGTGGTTTTGGGACGTTAAACCCCAGATATTATTATTATTACCTGCTGTCGGTAAAAAACGTTTAATCATAGGCTTGAATGCGTGTTGGCTCGGCTACATAGGTTTTTCATCTTTTACTTTTGGCATGTAACTCAAATGATGTGACGCAATTTTAGGCTCCTTCTTGTTCATGAAATTAATGTAGCCAGTTTGAAACTTTGTGGTTCTTTACTTCTAATACTGTCACTGAAATACATGTGATGGACTCAATGCTTCTAGAAATCGTTACAGGAAATGCGCTGGAGCCAACGTTTCGGCAAGTTGACTTGTCTTCGTCAGGGCAGCAGCGTTGCCTTGACGAAGACAAGTCAACTTGCCGAAACAATGTTTCCAGTGACGTTTTCTCTTGAAGAACTTCTCATCGCTTCAAGCCTCTCTGTTCCTTTGAATTTCTGTCTCGTTTCGTAATCAAATTCTGGAAGAAAAATATGTGCGCCATCATAACAAACGTGATTGAGTCAAATACGACGTGTCCTGCACGTGATTGTAGATAATTTTCGCATTGGTTCGGATATTATGGGTTCAGTGTTTGCTCATTATGTCCATACTTCAGTTGTGATTTAAGCTGCTTTTATATAGATTAACACTTTCGCACTACGCGTATGTCTCTGTTTCTTTTTTAATGCAGAACGTGCAATAAAAAATTAATTTTATTTGTGTCGATCGAGTTTTGTCTTACTGAGCAGTCGGTCCGCTTAAGTTCCGCCGCTTCAGAACACACGAACAAAATTTAAAATATTGTTAACGAAATTTTACGAATGGCCGCCTCGGCCAAGCGGCCCTGAAAGAGGGCACAAACGCATTCCGCTTGCATGCGAAGTGGGAAAGAAGAGCTTCCGCGGCAACTCTCCTCCTCACTTTTGCGCCCTTTCCCTCTATTTGGTAACCTCACCAGTGACGTCATGAAAGATATGTTGTGTTTGTGATTTATTTCTAGTTTCAGCCGCCAGTAGTATAAGCGGCTCTGCCGCTGCGTATCAGCATGCGAGAGCGCCTCCCATGGGAGGTGTAGGGAGTTTCCACCCCCTGCTTGAACTACGCTACAGTGTACTAGAACAACTCAGTGCAATGAGCGGAGCGGGCGCCGCCGCCTTCGCGCGTCACAGTGAATGGCACCCGAAGCGGTGGCGCTGTCGTCGGCCACTCTTGAAAGCTACCGATTTGTGCTCACACGTGTGTACGCGCGGCCGTCTCATTTCAGCGGTGTTAGCGCGACGCGAGGGCCAAAGGACTGGGCTGGGATCATCCAGGCAGTGGTAAGGCAAAAGGCAGCCAGATAAAAAAAAAATATACGTTTAATTTAAAAAGGGGACAACGTATATAAAGAACATTTGGACGAGGAAGCAGCCCTCGACGCTAGATGCGCCGCCCTTTTATAACCCCCCGTATTCAGAAACGCTCCTTGACTTGATTTCGAACGCTCTGGCCCGTATTCACAAACGCTCCTCGACTCGAAACTCGATCTCAAGGGACCCTTGAGGACTGTTTCGATTTGCGATTTCTGCAATGCGAGAAGTCTCAAGGATCCCTTGAGGTCGAGTTTCGAGTCGAGGAGCGTTTGTGAATACGGGCCTCTGTCTTTAGGCGGTGCCAAGGCAGCGCAAACGTGTTTCAAACGCGCTGCGTGAGGCGGTGGCAAGTCAAGTTAAAGTGAAGGAGCGTTTCTGAATACGGGGGTAAGCGCCGAAACGCAAGGAGGAGGAGGGTGCAGCTCCGCGGTTCGGACGCGCCCAGTGTCTCGGCGAAAGCAATTTTTAGCTGACTTTGATAATTTATTGTGAATTCCACGCCGCGTGCTGCGCTATAATATTTGGCTCGCGTGTTCTCGAGAGCCTGGACTACCGATCGGCAGTGTTTTCTGAGCATGCTCAAAAAGCGTTGCAGGGCCCCTTTAAAAATTATAGTGCCTGAGTTTTGTGCACGTGCCACTTATAGTTGACATTCATTACCACGAATATCACGCGGATATTTGGTGTCACGAATAACAATTGCTTCGCAAAATTTAATACTCGCGAAATAGCCGCATTGCATGTATGCTGCACTACGGGCAAAAAAAAAAAATACAGAGCATCGAAGCCTTCGACTGCTACCAGCTTTTCTTGCTGAGAGGTCCGAAATCATACTTACAGCTTAACCCACCAATGCGGTTATAAAATACGCGGAGAATAATTGAAAAACCAGCCACAACAGCGTTAAAACAGCGGCGGCGGGTAACCCAACGCCTGTTACATTCTCGTGTGCCACGTACGCTGCAAAGGAGAGCCAGGGCGAGCTTTCAAGAGTGGTCGATGGCAGCGCCGCCGCTGCAGATGCCACCGCGCGCGTCAGGCAGCGCGTCGCGGACGCGCCACTGGAAAGTATTCTAGTTCACTGTAACTACGCTATACTACAAACTCGTATGACAGACTAAAAGAAATTCTCGTCAATATTGCCACGCGCGATTCTTGATTCATTTTAGGGGCGAAGCTCCTCTTAGTCTAACCTTGTCACGCGTCAGGCGTAACCGGCAGTATCGCCCGAACAGTATAATAGATGGCGCTGTCTCATAGAAGTACATAGGGTTCCTCGATGCGCGCGCCCCCCTTGGAGGGTGGAGCCATTCTTTGACGGGGTGAATGCCGCCTTCCGATCGGCGGCCGCCATTCGGCTCCCCTCGCCTCGTCGCGGCTGCTTGAGTGAGACAGGTGGGCGGCGTTTTCTCGGACACAATGCCCGGGTGTTGAGTGCCACAGTGCACAAACCACTCGCGAAATATGCTATAAGATGTTCAGATTTCCGAAAGATGCGAAAAGGCGACTCCTGTGGCTGGTAAAGATCAAGCGCGACAAGTGGCAACCCACGGACCATTCGTGTTTGTGCAGGCTGTTATGTCATTTATGCATTTGGAGAGTTATAACTCGCCGCGCTTACGCTGGCCTTCTCGCTCGACGTAACTCGCCGCAATGTATACGTTGCCGAAAGAATACTTTCGGGGCACTCACTGTTTCGGGGCACTCATTGTAGGTCCAGAAACGACGCCTTGGCGTTTCTCAGCTGGTTCCCGGACGCGTATTGCCGAACGGTGACGGTGTATGTGCGTGTGTGTGTGTTTGCGTGTATGTGCGTGTACGTGTGTGTTTGTGCGCATGTACGCATTGTGCGTGCGTGTGTGTACGTATGTGTGCGTGTGTACGAGTGCGTGTCCGTGTGTGCACGCACGCGCATGAGTGTGCGTACGTGTGTGTGCGCGTGTCCGTGTGTACGTGTGTGCACATGCATGTCGGTCAGTGTGTGTATGCGTGCGTGTACGTGTGTATGCATGCGTGTGTGGGTTACTTATGTGTGCGTGCGTGTCTGTACGTGTACGTGTGTGTGTGCACGCATGCGCATGCGTGTGTTTGTGTGTGTGCGTGTGTACGCGTGCTTGTCCGTGTGTGTGCGTATGTGCGCATGCGTGTGTGCATATCTGCGTGCCTGTGTGTGTTTGTGCGTGCGTGTGTATACGTATACGTGTGTGTCTATGTGTGCGCATGCGTGTGTGTGCGTGTACGTGAGTGTTTGTGCGTGTGCGCATGTACGCATGATTGAGCCTTCATGTGTGTGTGTGTGCGTGCGAGCATGTGCGCATGCGCGTGCGTTTCTACGCGTGTGCGTGCATGTGCGTGCTTACGCGTGCGTGTGATTGTGTGCGTGGGCGCGTGCGTGCGTGTTCGTGTGTGCGTGATTTAATGCCATAAAAGCCGTATGTAGAGCCCCAAATAGTATGATATGTATTCAACAATTTTTTGCCCATCTGTTATTTACAGTAAGGTAAAAGAGATGAAAACAAAATTCCGAATACTGTGCGTTGCAGAATGCGGTTCGTAAATGGGGTAGCTGATGAATAATTCGAAAACAAGATCTGAAAATATGGTGTGCAATCACAGTTTTTCTCTTTTCTCGTGACACCACGTGATTTTTTTTCTGTTTTCGACCGGCAGGCAAACTGTTTTTACACTTTTGTGGAAGGCACAAAACACACAGACACAATGAACGGCCATGGGACTTGGGTGCGTGTGTTTCGCATCTTTAACCAATATAAATAGTTAGCACTAGCCCAAGAAGATGCTAATTGAAGGTGTTAACGTGGCTGGCGTGGACGGTAGTTTTCTGCTGCGAGCAACTCCAGCTGCTAATGTCGCTTTAAAAATAAAGATTAGAGAATAGAAATCTGAGACCTTCACACTCCCGATGCGAAAACTTTGTATTTTTGTCATGTTGTTTGAGTACCACTCGTTTTGACGCAACGAACTCTGCATGCAGCCGCGCGACGCCCGTTGGCTGCCTATCGTGTCTATAGGTGGCCTGCGGAGAGGGCATCGTAATGGCGGACGCCGTAGCAGACGACGCTGTTGTCTCCACCCTCCACGGCGGCGGAGGGGAGCGCGCGCATCGAGGAACCCTAGAAGTACATACAAACTGCAGTTGAGTGATGATATTCTAGTTGGCGCTGTACACAATCTGTGTCATCACCATTTCTCGTCTCATTTCCTAGATGGCGTTGGTCCAATAGAAGTGTGGGCTATAGTGCGCTTGTGTGAATCGCCACTAGAAGGCGGTGGAAGTGCCGCTACTCTCCGATTGGCTGCTGCGCGGGCTATGCCTGGGTGCGCGGGGAACGAGTGCCTCTCTCAGTCTCCTGGATCGTCGCCGTACGTGTCGGATCGTTGGTGGGGCATGGACGAAGCGGAGCGGCGGGCGCGGAGGGCCGCGGCGGCTCGTGCTCGTCGCTAGGATCCCGCGGTGCGAGCCCGAGAAGAGGCGGCGAAGTGAGCGCGGCGCCTGGCGGATCCCGAGACGGTGCGCGCCAATGACGCCGCGGCGCAACGTGCACTCCGAGCAGCGGACCCCGAAAGGCGAGCCCGAGAAGAGGCGGCGAAGTGAGCGTGGCGCCTGGCGGATCCCGAGACGGTGCGCGCCAATGACGCCGCGGCGCAACGTGCACTCCGAGCAGCGGACCCCGAAAGGCGAGCCCGAGAAGCGGCGGCGAAGCGAGCGCGGCGCCTGGCGGATCCCGAGACGGTGCGCGCCAATGACGCCGCGGCGCAACGTGCACTCCGAGCAGCGGACCCCGAAAGGCGAGCCCGAGAAGAGGCGGCGAAGCGAGCGCGGCGCCTGGCGGATCCCGAGACGGTGCGCGCCAATGACGCCGCGGCGCAACGTGCACTCCGAGCAGCGGACCCCGAAAGGCGAGCCCGAGAAGCGGCGGCGAAGCGAGCGCGGCGCCTGGCAGACCTTGATGGTGCTCGTGCGCGGGAAGCGGCGACCAAGCGGCGGCAGCGGTCTCACATTCAAGGAGCCGACGCGCGGTTCGAGAGGGAATTTCTCGCTCATTCGTTTGGCCACAGTTGCGACGTGTGTGATGGACTATGGTTCGATAATAACTTTAGTTCGGATTAACGGTATCAACCATAACCTCCGGAGCTTCGCCCACCTCACCATCATTCACCTCGTGGATATGCTGCGATTTTTTTTATGTATTCGGCTTTCACCCACAAAAACTGTTAGCCACGCTCGGCGCCGGCCACGTAGCAATGTTCGAGAAGCTTCGCGGTTGTTTGAGGCTATTTTGATAAGATTACGCTCAGAACGCGAAAATACAAGTTTACTCCAGAGCTCGCGCGAGCCCCAGTGATAACGCTGGAAAGTTCAGTGTACAAAAAGACGCCGCGTTCCAGCGATGATCAGTTTATCAACGGCCGACGCTCTGTTCGCCGCTATCCGTAGAAAGTGTGTATTGCTGTAGTTTGACTTTCCGCTTCCCGGCCACAAGTTCGGCCAAATAAAGATTTTCATCTTTGACACGCCGACTATTGGCTTCGGGCACGTCACGACCCCGTGATAATATAGAATGCCTGCTGCGCATGTTGCGATAAATGGCGGTGTTAAGCATTTTCGCTTACGTTCATATTAGGACAAGGACGCGTACTCAAGCAATCGATATGCCTAGCAATCGATATGTCGTGTACTCGTCTTTTTGCGCTGTTTTCAAACAATGAAGTTAAACCAACTAGCCCAGTTTTTCACGCTGTTATCCTGCCTACGTGCCCGTCCCATGTCCATTTCTTCTTCTTGATTTCAACTATGATATCCTTAAGCCCCGTTTGTTCCCTGACCCACACTGCTCTCTTCAGGGCTCATTATCCTTTTCATAGCTCACTGCGTCGTCCTCAATTTAAGTTGAACCATCTTTGTAAGCCTCCAGGTTTCTGCTCCGTAGGTAAGTACCGGTAAGATGCAGCTGTTATACAGGGTGTTTCAAGAAATGTGTCCACTATTTTTAAAAAATCAGCAAAATGCGGTATTTGCTCGTTGTTTTCACATATGCCTTTTCTCTAGAGGCAGGCATGATTGATCTAGCGGCAGGCATGTTGAAGACATGATTTGGGACAGTAATTAAGAAAGTTAAATTAATTAACTTTTTAATTAGCCGAGTTAAGTGGATAAGTCCAATGGGAGAATTGAAGCCCTTCATGCGAAGAACCCATTACAGCTTTGAGATTTCGAAAAAGCAGCCTCTATTAATTATTGTGGTGTCATGAAATTCAGGCAAATTCAATGGTGAAACCGAAACCCAAGCACAGATGAGCGCAGCAAGCAGACGACTAGAATGACGTCACTATTCAAGACAATGGTCACAGAGGTGCAGTTCTTCTCCGTTCCTTAACGTATGTGCGTCATGTGTGCTACTACAGCAAGCGCAGCCCACACACTCGCCCCAAGAAATCGGTTGATGGTTGATATAATGACGTTCACTTATTGTGGACGTCTCAGAAGAATGTGGCAGTTGCGCTCTTCCGCGTTTCGGTTTCGGTTTCGCCGCTGAATTTGGGAGAACTTCATTACTTCGCAGTTATTCCTAGAGGCCGCTTTTTCGAAATCTCAAAGCTGAAATGGATTCTTCGCATGAAGGACTTCAATTCTTCTATTGGACTTAACCACCTAACTACACTAATTAAAAAGATAATTAATTTAACTTTCTTAATTACTGTCCCAAATCATGTCTGCAACCATCTTAAGATGCCTGCCGCTACAGAAAAAGCAACTGTAAAGATAGCGAGGAAATACCGCATTTTCCTGATTTTTTAAAAATAGTGGACACATTTCTTGAAACACCCTGTATACCTTCCTCTTGAGGGATAGTGGTAGGCTACCATTCGTGATTTGAGAATGCTTGCCGAATGTGCTCCACCCCATCCTTACTCTTTTAGCTATTTCACTCTCATGGTTCGGCTCCGCGGTTACTACCTGTCCTAAGTAGACGTATTCCTTTACAACTTCCAGTGTCTCGCCACCTATCCCAAAGCGCTGTTCTCTTCTGAGACTGCTGCACATTACTTTAGTTGTTTGCATACTAATTTTCAGACCTACTCTTCTGCTTTTCGTGTCCAGTTCAGTAACCATGAGTTGTAATTCGTCCTCTGAGTTACTCATCAATGCAAGGTCATAAGTGAATCACAGGTCACTCAGATACTCTCCATTAACTCTTATCCCTAAGTCTTCCCCCTCTATGGCCCTGAAAACCTCCTGTAAACACGCGGTGAATAGCATTGGAGAGATCGTGTCTCCCAGCCTTACACCCTTCGTTATTGGGATTCTGTCACTTTCTTTATGGAGGACTATGGTGGCTGCTGATCCGCTGTAGATTTCTTCCAGTACCTTTATATAGGCTTTGTCGATGCCCTGATTCCTCAGTGCCTGCATCACTGCTGATATCTCCACCGAATCAAATGCCTTCTCGTAATTTATGAATGCTATGTATAAGGGTTGGTTGTATTCCGCGCATTTATCTGTCACCTGATTGAGAGTATGAATATGGTCTATTGTTGAGTAGCTTGTACGAAATACTGTTCGGTCCTTTGGTTGATTGAACTCTAATGTCGTCTTAATTCTATTAGCGATTATTTTTGTAAATAACTTGCAGACAACGGACAGTAAGCTGATCGGCCTGAAATTTTTCAAGTCCTTGACGTCCCATTTCTTATGGATTAAGGTGATGTTGGCATTCTGCCAAGATTCTGGTATCCTCCCCGTCAATAGACACTTCGTATACAGGGTGGCCAGTTTTTCTAACACCATCTCTCCACCGTCTTTCAACAGGTATGATGTTACGTGATCCTCACCAGCGCCTTTGCCTCTTTGCATTCCCTCTAGGGCTTTCTTTACTTCCCCTGTCGTTATTGGTGGAATGCCAGATTCCTCTGGGCTATTACTGCGTCTTACGTTATCATCTTGATTGTCTCGGCTGCTGTGCAGATCTCTGTAGAACTCCGCCGCTACCTCAACTGTCCTATCCATATTGGTAGGACCTAGTAGGCGCCGTCAAAATTTACGGCCTCACGGTGTTTGCTGCAGGAACTTCAAGGTGACGGGGCCACCCGCATTTTCTATTTGCGCGTTTTTTCGCTTACCAGGCGTCTTCTCCCGGCAAACGTTGTGATTCTCGAATTGTAAGAGTAACTTACTAATATCAGAAAAAATTGTTTTTCTATTTTTTTTCTTTAGTGTCCCTTTAAACATTTGGAAAATAGCTTCTACACTACAAAACATATAAAAGTGCAAGAGACCGTGAAATGCCGTGCATGAAGGCATGGAGGTTAACAAAAGGCACAGTTATTTGTGGTTGAATACCTTCAAATGTGGTCATCATGAATGAAATCGAATGCCCAACCATGAAATCAGCAACGTAGTTACGTAGTCACTAACTTACGGCTTCGGTTTGCTGCTAAGCGAATGGATAATTAAGCGCGTATATTCGTTTGTCGTTTACATGACTTTTAACGAAGAATTCCGCTCAACGTACTGACAACTTTGTCAATCAGCATTGCAGTGAACAGCATAGGAGCAAGCTTTTCGCAGAGTACAATTTTATTTCTTGGAATTGAAAACTTTACCTGTTCTGTAAAATGGGTTAATACAATACAGTAAAACAACCGGTATTTCAATCCCATGTACTTTCAGGCGGGTGGGAAAAGCAATACCATTGTAATGTGCAGTCCGCTCACGTAGCAACTGCCGAAGGCGAATATCCGCTTGATGCACAGTGGAGGCGCTCGCTGCAGCTGAAGCAAGATCGTTCCTTCGAAGGCGGAAACTGCTCTGCTCTTCTTTCTTTGCATTCGTTCACCCGAGCTGTTGCTTAGCTCAGTGTGAGCGCGACCTACACATTCGCCGTAAACAGAAGCGAGTTTCCATTTTCAATTTGCCTGCATAACGAAATTAGGGCACAATAAATCTAGTAGCCCGGGGGCCGTTGAGCAGACGAAGAGCGCCCCTGATTTCGTTAGTGTTTGTTTCTTGCACTGCACTTTCATTCGCGAGTGCTCAGTGGGGAATGAAGCCTTTGCATAAAAATATGAAAAAAGTAATTTTTGGTTTTCTTTTATTTTTGCTGACCAAAAAATGAGATTACTGAAATAGGTCCAGGACCCCATTGCGCGTGGGTATATGTATCCTCGGAGAAAGAGGGTGCAGATTACAGGGCTGGGCAGTATCGCGATACACAAGTATCGTGATAGTATCTCAGACATACTTTCGAGCATCTGTATTTCTGTAGCGAGATACATTTGAAAAATGTATTTGTATCTCGGTAGCGAAATACATTTCGGATGTATCGATTGTATTGCGATACTGTGCAGAACACGGGTATTTCGTTACTTTTATTGTCGGAAATAATCTGACGTGTTTGCAAAGGGGAAAGGAAGACTTTTTCTTACTCAAGCCAAGCAAAGGCGCAAGGAGGGCGGGGAAGGGTTGTCCACACACAACAGAATGGCCGATGCGGTAAAGCGCTCAACGCCGCCGACAGCAGAAACGCAGAGGCAGTATTGTCTGCCTTATCAACAAAGTCGCTATCTTCCAAGGCTGGTGCAGGCTGCATCTGCCATAACTTTTTTTCGAAGGCCAGCCATTTGGCGAGTTTGCCAGTCTTGTGTCAAAGGCCAACCGACGCTGCCTAGCAGACAGTGCATTGATATGCTGCTGATGCCTAAATGCAGTTAAAGGAACAACCTTTTCAGCAAAGCAGATTTTCTGTGTAAAATAATCATACGCTTTCTTTATAGTCACTCGTGTTCGTTAGTGAATTGGGTGATATGCTTCGCTTGTAAGTTTCAATGGGCTGCAATATTAATCACAATAAAATGCTGCACTTTCATAAAGGTATTTGTGGAGTATCAGCATCCCCAAAATAAAAAAAAAAGTATTCCAGTATCTGTATTCCTGTAACTGTATTCCGGAGCACTTTTTTCGTCTTTCTGCAAATGTATCTCGGAAATATCCCGCTACGTCAAAGACAAATGTATCTCAGTATCTGTATTTTAGATTTATAGCGCATCTATTTCGATATCTGTATTCCGGAATACTTTTCTGAGTATCCCTGGCCAGCCCTGGTGCAGAAGACATCAAATATAACACGAGGAGCGCACGTGCAACTCAGCGGATACAACAAATAAAGAAACGAAGATAGGCGCAAAATGCGCAGTGCGCCTTTGCTTGCCCATGCGATCTTTGCGTGTTTCCTAGCTCTCAATCAAGTGCGGGCGCTCAACTATTTGCTATCAGTTCCTTTTACTCCTGCACGGGCGTCGGCTCACACCAGCTTCTTTCGAGGAAGCATCGCCATTTTTTCAACTCATCCCAACGGAATATGTTTTTAGCGAATAAAAAATGAAGGTGACATTTGAAAGAAGGCGTACCATGTTAAAATGTGCTAATGAAATAAAATAAGTTGTTATCTCTCTTCACTGAGCAGTAGTTAATCTTTAGCTAATCTTTCGCGTGTGCTTTCCGGGAGCGTATCTCGTATCTAATGAAGTTTGTTTTCTAATCTACGTCTATTAAAAATTTTGATCACCCTCCCAGCCGTTCTTATCATGATTATTTTTTCTCGAATCGCTTTAAGCTTTCCGACGCGTTGACGTCAAGAAAGTAAGAATTATTGAAGCTTTAAACTCTTCAAGTGGCAAGAGCGCAGTTGTATTGAAATCAGTGTCGTACCCACAATATTTTCGTACCTGACCCTAAAGGCCATCATCATCATTATTGTTATGCGCGCTTAACACAAGAAAGTTACAGTGTATGTTACTGCAAAACAGAACCACTCAAATTTTTCAAGCCGAAAGCCTCAGATGCCTCATCCAACGCGAAAATTGACCGTCGGCGGCCTCAACATGAGTGATGCGAAAAATCATCATCCCGCGATGACGTCACCATATGACGTCAGCATCACAATGCACCCCTAACTGCACTGCGGGCACAACGGAGCCTGCCCGTTGCTCTGAAAGACATGAGCCGAGATCACATTTTACAGGTACAGTACTGTTCCAGGATGAAACATTTCCATCCACAAATCTTAGTCGCCGCTGCAGAGTAAGGCGACACTTGCAGATGTCGTGGGCTGGAAGATGGCCTGTTTGAATGCACAATGGTGCGCCCGCGTTCGAGTACACCCGCTGGCGCTTCGCTGTACTCATGCCCGGCAACCAATCCCCCTCCATTAGGTGGCGATCAGCCTGGGATAAATCCAGTAGGCAGACACGGCTTTATCTATAGGAAGTGATGGACGAACTTGGCCGTGTAGTGAGATTTCCAGTCGAGAACTTATAAAAACGAGGCACCAAGAGGGAGATAACAAGAAACAAGAATTAACTTATCGAGGGCATAACGCTACGGGACTGAGCTTATAGAGAGATGATCGTTAAAGACGTGTGGGGGGATGGCTATGAATATATGGTACTACGGGGAGTGCATGCAGGTGGCACCATGTGAAGAAGGCTGATGATAGACGAGGGAGCGTGGACTAGGATTATTAGCCTTGTGATTGATCGTATGCGATGGGCCCGCGAACATCGCTGTAGGCCAAACCGTTGCGATGAAAGAGACAAAGTAGAACCGGTCTCTACAGTGATAGTGAAGCTCCGTGTTTACAAATATCAGTCTGTAAAGGAAACAGCGGGTGGACGTGTTGCTGTCGGCAAATACCGTTTACTCCACCTCAGCTTAGACGTGCAATGACTACAGTGCTCAAACAGCTCTAGTATTAGCGAGGTTACGCAGAGGCTCCGAAACCCCTTCAACACAGACGAGAGAAATATGGGGGGAGGAGGGAGCGTGAACAGCGCTGCATTTTTTTCAAGAACGCGCTTGGGAACTTGGGCATTGAACGGTTGAAATGGAGCCCTGCAGGAAAACCACGGCGCAGAGCAGACAGCGTGCGCCGGCGACGACGGTTTCCGTCACGAAATTGCCTCCTTGGAATTTCGGAGAATGCTCGGCATGCGCTGAGTGATGCGCAGAGAGAGTTGGAAGGGATAAGCCTCCTGAAGACTGACCTAAAACGTGAGGGCGCGAGCTAATGACTTCTTTTAACCTTCCGGACCATTTTCTGCTGGTGCATGAATTGCTCCCAAGATGTGGCTTTGAGGCGGTAAGCGAGACCTGGCACTCTGTGTCGATGCGCTAAGCTAATATTAAAAAAAAAATAAAAACACCGACCTGATGCCTTATTTAATGCTTTCTGCGTTTATTTTCATGCTGTAAGATTTGATGCGCACGGGACACATTCTAGTAACTCAAACTGAGCCCAGCGTGAAACGCTCTACACAGATGCTTGATAACATGTACAAGGATTTTTAGGTCTCAAATCACCGAGCCTCCTTGCACACTGCAATAGAGGACCCAACTGCCCTAGACCCTACTTTTGCTACAATTCTTCAGTACTTTAGGGATAATAGAAAAATGTATCCAGCACCACATAAGAACAGCATCAATGGAATCTGCGGCTTTACGCAGACGCCAGACAAACACATACACCAACTTACACACGCTACATGTATTCTACCCAACAGCATACAGATATACAGGGTGTTTCAAGAAATGTGTCCACTATTTTTGAAAAATCAGCAAATTGCGGTATTTGTCCGCTGTTTTCACAATTGCTTTTCCTGCAGCGGCAGGCATCTTAAAATGGGTGAAGACATGATTTGGGACAGTAATTGGGAAAATTAAATTAATTAACTTTTTAATTAGCGGAGTTAGGTGGGTAAGTCCAATAGGAGAATTGAAGTCCTTCGTGCAAAGAACC
This sequence comes from Rhipicephalus appendiculatus, assembly GCA_030522465.1. Taxonomy (NCBI): domain Eukaryota; kingdom Metazoa; phylum Arthropoda; class Arachnida; order Ixodida; family Ixodidae; genus Rhipicephalus; species Rhipicephalus appendiculatus. The sequence continues at coordinate 723,608 of JALIZH010032946.1, read as the reverse complement.
CATTTCAGCTTTTAGATTTCGAAAAAGCGGCCTCTAGGAATAATTACGAAGTAATGAAATGCTCCCAAATTTAGCGGCGAAACCGAAACTGAAACGCGGAAGAGCGCAACTGCCATATTCGTCGGAGACGTCCAGAATGAGTGAACGTCGTTATATCAACCATTAACCGACTTCGTTGTGTAGGTGTGTGGGCTGCGCTTGCAGTAGTAGCACGCATGAGGCCCATACGCTAGAGAACGGGGAAGCACTGCACCTCTGTAACCGTTGTCTTGAACAGTGACGTCATTCTAGTCGTCTGCTTGTTGCGCTCATCGGTGGTTGGGTTTCGGTTTTGCCGTTGAATTTGCCTGAATTTCATTATGCCACAATAATTAATAGAGGCCGTTTTTTCGAAATCTTAAAGCTGAAATGGATTATTTAGTTGAAGGACTTCAGTTCTCCCATTAGACTTAACCACCTAACTCCGCTAATTAAAAAGTTAATTAATTTAACTTTCTTAATTACTGTCCCAAATCATGTCTTCAACCTTCTTAAGATGCCTGCCGCTACAGAAAAAGCAATTGGGAAGACAGCGAGCAAATACCGCATTTTGCTGATTTTTCAAAAATAGTGGACACATTTCTTGAAACACCCTGTATATGTCCGTGGTGCGGGACCACACCAACTCTGTTTCACATCACGTGGGAGTGTACACAACACAATGAAGAACACCACAACATGAACAACACAGAGGAGGAACAGTGGGAGGCACTGCGGTCGGCCTTTCAGGATCAGCTTTGGCTGGTCCAACAGGCAGAGATGATGGCAAGGGCCAGCCGAGCCCTGGAATAGGGGCCCGACCATTTGCAATGCCCCGCCTTATGCGAAAATAGTTTTGTTCTCTCTCTCTTTATGAGCGGCTACACCTCTTTGGATTAGGTTTTAGAGGCGTTTCATACAAAACACGGACAAGTGCATGATAACCTTTCGTTTTTAAGGCGAACACCTGAGATGCCTCATGAAACGCAAAAATTGACCATCGGTGGCGTCAGCGTCACGCGTCGTCGGAGTCGACACGAGTAATGCTAAAAAATCATCATCACGTGGTGACGTCTCGAAATGACGTCATCATGGTGTCACCGATCGTCCAAATTTGTGGCTTCATATGACGCCACGTGGTGATGCCATCGCATGACATCGTCACTAGGTCAAAGGTGGGCCGATCGCGGAGGCCGTGCAAAACCAAAGGGAAGTGCAGGAAGCAGCAACGCCCCCGGTCCCGGAGGCAGTGCGAAACCGCGCGGTGGCGGGGGAGGATCGAATGGGCTGGAAAAGAAGACGGCTTTCGCCTTGGAGCCGTCTAAGGCGAATGTATAACTATGGTGTACTGGAATAGGGTAGTACGTCGTCTGGCGCCGACAACGTGGCCCTTTTTGCCATGACGGCTAGCGGTGCCGGGGCGCACCGCACTACTGTGTCGCCACCTGTCGCCGCCTGCAGAAGTAATTTATGGCAAGCTGAGATACAAAGCCTTGGAGATCGGTAGTAGAAGTTGCCGCGCTGGTCGTGTGTGTGCGGGAGAAACTCGTCGATTGCTGCCGTCTGTTTATCATAACACGCCAGCGAATTTTGGCGTGTGCATGGGAGACTCGTTGTTTGCGGAAGCCTGATGCATAGTAGTTCTTGCAGACCGACAGGAATTCCGGGCTTATCGCTTACATCCATCACCCCGAATACATTGCGGAGAATTTAGAGTTACGTTCCTGCACTGTGGGGACCCTTAATTTGATGACTAAAATGTCTTGTAAATAGAGCAGTATTCGTCATAGAGCGTTAGATTTTTTTCTATCGAAAACATTGCGACTACTCTCGTGGCTTCTGCAGGTGAGGGGTGGTCGTGGAACTCGCATGATGATGTTAATGTTATCCTTCCGGAGCTCCTCGTTTGTTTCGTCACATGACTTCAAGTTAGTGTAGGCAGGGCTACACATGCATAGAATGAATAGCGATGTGCTTTTTTATACCTTCTGCAATCAAAACAGTAAGTATGCAGACGATCCGGGTCGCTGCATACGAATTGTGCAAGCTCAGATGACGCAGAAGAAGTTTTATTTATCTCATGAATGCATCCAAATTTGTTGGATGTGTTTAAATCTTGCGAATACTTTTAGTTTCAATCGTGTTATGTGACCAGGTTACTCAAGAACTGCACAAAGTTTCGCAATGCAAATTTAAATCACTCGCGCCGGCCACACTGTTTGATCGTGGCGCCCTACTGGTGGCGTCATCGCAAAAGCGACCACCGTTCCCCCCATTGGTTTCCTGTGAAGACGGCACACTACCCAATTCTAGTACACCATACTATAAAGGGCCCTGTGAGCTTCTACCACTGTACCCTACTAAACTGCAAGCTTTGTGAATGCGTGGAACGTAACGAATAAAAAGAAATTAAGATGTTAAGATACTTAGATAAACAGTATCTAAGATAAACAGTTAATATAAACAGTATGAGATGTTAAGATATTGTTAAGATAAACCGTATCTATGAGAATCGAGAAAGTTTGATGAGTATACATGCTGTACTACGGTAGAGTGTATTTGCACAACTTTTTAAAACCTTTTACAGAAACCTTTCGAAGTAAGTTCAAAGACTCATAGTATCACACATCATACAACATCCTCTGAACGAAACCGGAACACGACACAACCCTGACAAAATATAGTTGGCTGCACTTCACTGCAGAGTTGGTTTTTATTAAGCGCGCAACCCTATCATACTGAAACGTGGAATAGCAAAAGCGAAAAGGCGTGTACAAAGACAGGGAAGTTAATATAAAAGTATAATAACTGCTGGAGTTTTGCGTGCCAAACTCCCGATATTATAATGAGGCACGCCTTGGTGGGAGACTCCGGATTGATTTCGGCCGCCTGGGGTTCTAAGTGCGCCTAAATCTAAGCAGCACCATACTGTACAGAACACCACTTAATACAGATATGGAAAATTATTGAACACGGAGTGTCTCTGGAGCCGACGTTTCGACAGGCGGACTTGGCAAGGCAGCAAGTGAGAGCAGTTGCAGTCTTGAAGAAGACAAATCCGCTTGCCGAAACGTCCGTTCCAGAAACACTCCGTGTACAAGAATTTTCCATCTCTTCAAGCTTCCATCTACCCCTGAATTTCTGCCTTTTTTTCTTTTTCTTTTTTGCACCAGAGCTGTTATGGTCGAGGTTTGCCGTGTGTCGTAGATCAAAGAATTATCATCATCATGAACAGGCACACGCTCAATGACCGCCCAAGCATCCTGTACAGATGGTTAAAAGAGAAGCTGAAACGTACCGTCATTAAACGGTGTGTGCCGCCCGTGCGTTCCCCCCCTTTTACAGCGAAAGCTGTTATGAGATCACAACAAGGGTCGTTTTTGCGCCGTAGTTGTCCGCCGCCGCCGCCGCCGCCGGTGTCCGTAACCGCTATCGCACGAAAAAAAAAAAAGCTAAATAAATAAAAAATCCCTGTGACAGAACAGGAATCGAACCCGGACCCTCTGCATGGCAGCCCAGCACTCTACCACTGAGCTATGCCGGTTTTTTTTTGTGTTTTTTTATTTCCGGTTGGACGTCACACACGAGGGGACAAGAGAATTATTAACAATACACAAGAAACATGGAAAACAATAATGACTCAACAAACATGACACAACAAACGGCCGCCAAGCACTGATAAAGAACATTGCGACTTAAAATTCCTTCATAGTAAGCAGGGCTTCTACCCTTCCCAACCATGAAGGAACACATTCATTTCTTCTTTCTACCTCGATAAACCTTGCTATACTTTTTTTTTAAATACTCTCTTGCCGGTCTCCTGTCAGGTCACAGTAAAATTCAGCCATTCGAGAGCGCCATATACTGTGCAGGGCAGTCATCATGATTAAGTCAAATGGTAATCCGTCCTCATTCTCTATTGCTAAATACCTAATTTCATGAGGGTCTAACGGAAATTCTTTTTTTATTGTCCTCTGCAAAACATCCCAAAAGTATACCCCCCTCCCAAGAGCGCAGAAAAACGTGGTCAATTGTTTCCGGTTGGTTACAGATTAGACAGTCGGATCCCCATGGCATAAAAAAAACCTCGTTCCTCTAGAAAAGTTCTTACTGGAAGTGTTCCGGTGTGTAATTAAAAAAAAAATGTTTTTGAATTCAGAGCTACTCGCATTTTTTTAACGCGTTTAAGTACATTCTGACCCTTGCGTGCAGTATAGAGCGCTCTGTACATTGTGACGGGAAGCACAGTGTCACATAAATCCTTATAAAGTGTTTTCTTTCCAACAGTCCACATATGGTCTGTCGAAAAACGGACACTCAAAAATCGCACGCTGGCCACAACTTCTTTCATATAGCCTTGCACTGCACCTGTCATCACTTGAGTGCTCACAACAAACTCGGGCAACAGTCTGCTTAATCTTATTTGACACACTGTTAGCAGGAAGGGGTAGCTTGCCTCACGGAAAAAGAAACACGTGTTTACTATCTGTTTGATGAACAGATGTGATAGCCCAAGACATCCGCTCTTCACTCGTCTAAACAAATTCCTACGACTGCACCTTTCCCAGTTGGACCCCCCACACAAATATTGTAAACACCCTATGTAGTTTTTGCACATCGACCCGTGAACTGTACAGCACTTGCATCACATACCATAGCTTAGACACAAAAAACCAGTTGCATACAGTAGCCCTAGGAAACATGGACAGATAGGTTGCTTTCCACCTACTCGCATTCTCGCTTATTTCTTTTGTTTGCTGTTTCCAATAGTCATCAGCACTTTTGTATGACTCGAGCGGAAGTCCACGATATTTAACTGGCGTTTGTGTCCATTTAAAGACAGCAAAAAAAAAGGGGGGGGGGGGGGGTTGAAGGCCACGATCCATGCCAAAACCGAGGCACTTACCCCATTTATGTGGCTTCCTGTAACTTCTGCAAACATTTAGAAACTGTTAGTGGTTCTTCAATGTCTTCATAAGAGCATACGCGAGTAGTTTCACCCCTGAGGATTGTAATCTAAACCCACTAATGATATGGTTCTGTAGTATCGTCAGACATAATGTTTCAATGTAGATGCAAAACAACACTGGACTAACAGAGCAACCTTGACGCATTGAACGCTCAATTTTAATGGGGGGGCCCCAATGTGCCGCGTGGTACAAGTGTCTTGAGAATGACTTGTCCCCCCGTACTCGCGGGCGTTTTTAACGAGGCATACGAGAAAAAAGATTACCACCGTCGTTCGATGAATCACAAACTGTACTGATTCCGAAGACGGATGAGCTTGAAAAGCTTAGGAAGGTCACAGCGTACAGGCCAACCGCACTGACAAATGTAGACTACAAGATATTAATGAAAATTCTCGCTGCTAGACTTCAGTCAGTAATAAAAGATATTGTCGGTCCACACCAAACGTGTGGAATCAAAGGTCGTACCATAGCAACAAATTTTCATAGAATGCAGTCTCTTCTAGAATGTGTTGACTCGAGCACGTGTGGCCGTACTCCAGCTGCATCTGGAGAAAGCGTTTGATTGTGTCGCCCATGCTCTTTTGTTTGCAGTATTGGAGCACATTAATGTTGGTAAGATAATTGCAGACGGTGTCGCGCTGGCATATTGGAATGGTAGTACAAGGCTAATAATTAACAAGACTAAGCTATGTCGGTGCTTGAAACTGCTTTGCAAACTGATACTATGCAGGCTTCATGTCAGGTAAGAAATCGCGTTAACATGTGTTGTAAAGCGTTTTAGAACAGTAAAGTAACAACCAGTCGTCACACAATGCTAATTGCGTAACGTGTGGGTCGTTCAATGCTCCAACCCATAACAAAAGCCTCAGATATAATTCTTCATCGTCGTCAGCCACAGCATCAAGAAAGTGCACATAATGCGTTACAAGTGTGTAGCGGGTACCGCGCTTTTCCGAAGAATGACGAATAATGCCATCGTGGACGCTTCCCCACTACGTAAAAATTATGATGATTTATGGCGTAGTGGGTACCATTCAAGTTAGCTTGTAGTAGTTGCCCCAAGAGTGTTTAAAAAAGGCTCTATAAAGGCCACTCTTCCAGCTCTCGCTGTGACTGTGCTGCTCGTTCCGCGCCGGCCTGGCGGCTTTTTTATTGGACCAGTGTGGTGAGTAGCGGGATTTGCCCAATTTCTGTGGAACATGCGCGCTATAAGAGAGGGCAAGCATAGCCATGTATAGTATAGTATAGTATAGTATAGTATAGTATAGTATAGTATAGTATAGTATACTAAGGGCTGGGGAAGGGAGAGGTGAGAGGGTAAAAGCTTAGCAAAGCCAGGACCAGCTATAGGTGCACGCCAACTTTGTGACCCGGCCTTGTGCGACTCAGGGCGATCTGCGCATTTTTTTTTCAGCAAAGCTGTTTAAACTAGCCATAATTTGTGTGGCTTATCAGGTATGTGTCTCTGTGTGGCCTGTTACAAAAGTATCATCATGATAAAAGCAGAGTTATTCAATCATACGAGTTGCGAAACTCCCCATAGGCTCCATGTATCAGAATCCGAACACGCCATTGGCCGAAAGAGCGGGAGTGAGCCGATTGTCGCGCCATCTGTCGACAAGAAAACTAACTAATAAACGCAATATTTTGTGTTTTGCGTTCAGCAGAGCCGTGAGCGCCGCCGCATTCTGCCAAACAACATGGCAGCGCCTAGCTTTAGAACTTGATTATGGGTGAGTTCGTGCCTAAGTTTGCTGGACATGTTACTCTGACGCAATGCTGGAGACATGAGAGACAGAGGAGCTCCTCTGTCTCTTGATCCTCTGTCATTTTTCATGTTTGTGTTATTGCGCCAGAAGTAACATATCTAGCAGCGGCGTGTTCGTGCGGTGAACGTTTTTCTTTTTTTTCGTTGCACAGCATCCGTGGCCGCTCAGTTTTGCCGACTGCATAGCGTAATGGACAGTGCAGCGAAGTCCGGAGATTCATTTGAAGAGCCCACGATGTTCACATTTCGGCAGAATAGCTAGCGGTAAGGCGGATGCAACCGGGACGCAGAGTCAGCGCCTCCTCTAAGTAGAGGAGACGCTGGCAAAGTTGATCCTGAGGAATCGAAGCAGTTTCGGTAAGTGTAATTTATATTGCTTCGCTTAATTTGCTCTTGTTGCCAAAAAAAAGGAGAGCCTGTTTGTTGTGATTGAGGGTGGTCTTGCATTAAAGGCACCGTTCTTGGCGCTAAAAGTTGGGCGGACGCCAGGAATAGAGGCCTCTAAAAAAAATAACACTTTTTCTGTTTGCTTTGTTTTCACTAGAGTCGCCATGTGCAGCCAGAGTGCTACATGCGTATCATTGTTAAACATTGTGTGCGCGTACGTTGCGCTGGAAGAAATTTACGAGCTCAGTTTCCTAGAAAGATGACAGGACTGCATTGTGCTTCCTTCAGATTTTTGCAAGGCTGCGACCGTGCTCGATCGAACGAACAACTGATTAGACGCCTGTTCTATGCATTTTCCTACAAGAACTACTTTACAGAACAGTAGCGCAGACAATCACACGGACGGCGACAGATCAAGACGGGACCATCTGTCGCCGGCCGTATGAGCCTTTGCGCCACCGTTCTGAATTAAACCAACTACAGTAACACTCTCGTTTGAGCTAGTTGGTGTATACGTGGAACATAATGCATGGCTGCGCTAAAAAACACGGTCAAGGAAGAGCGCCCCTCCTGTGTATACATCTGTTCCTTGTCCGTGTTTTTTAGCGCAGCCATGCATTATGTTCCACGTATACACCAACTAGCCCATCAGTCTGTCCTTTTGAAGTACCACTTGCACGGCTTCTGATGGCACTTCGTTATAGCCTAAGCGATGGTAAAAGGCATGGCCAATTGTGCCTACTATCGGAGACACTGTTTCATGTCAAGTGAACCTGGTTATTGCCAACCCGCAGCCACTGCTGCTTTCCTCTTGGGTGATACATATGCGACGTGATACCTGGTAGCTGTACTTCTTACCTTTACAGAGTAGCCGTTTGTTAGAATGTAAAAGAAAGCGTGAAAGAGTTCAATGCAGAAGTTCAAAGGTTTCATCGTCACAAAGAAAAAAAAAGACGTTAGTACTGAGCGATACCATTTTACTGAGTGATACCACCCAAGCACGCCAGCTTGCTTGGGTCTGACTGATTGTTCTTTCTCCATCAATATCACTTTCTCTTTTTTTAAGTGTTCAGTTAACGTACCTGTGACATCAGCAGTGTGAAAGTTAATGACAGTGGTAAGAGTTGCTTGAACGAAGTGATTTTGTTGAAGGCGAGCATTGCCTTCACTGCATGAGAACAAAAAGTAAGATACCTTATTGGGACCTTTGGCTGATACTTTGTTCAAAAGATACATGGATGTGGTTGAGACTGTTGAGGCGAAAAGTTTACTTGCAAGATTAGTTGTAAGCATTTAGTGTACAGTATACCGAAAGGCATGCAGCATCTGATGTACTTGTTTACTGACAATAATTTAAGATAAATTGATAAAAGAGACACTTTTAGTCAGAAAGCAAATGTAGCTGTCAAAGAATTTATGTGGAGCTACCACTCAAAATTAGGGCATATAGTTTAAAACTGGAAGCACCCCAGCAGTCAACTTTATCCCAGCATTTGCAAATGTGACGCACCGATTTGTATAACGTATTTGCATACTATGCTAATTACAGCAAGCCTATGAAAAACATTACATTGCAAGGATTAGCGCTATGATGGGCCAGCACTAAACCGGTCTCCTTATCATAAGTGAGTCAGTCACACTGCTGTTTCCATGTGGAACAAGTTTATTCCAGGGCCCTGTAACCTTTGCATAAGAGGAGATGTACAAAAACATTTGCAAATGCTTTATATGCAAGACAACACAAGCATTGGTAGCTACACTAATTCAATACAGGCAATAAAGTAGAAGCAAGCAATGCACTAATGCATATGAAATTACATTATTATCAGTACAACGAAGAAGTAGAAGTTCCCCTGGTGAACATGTTACTTAATCTAGGAAAAAATGTAGAGCAGTGAACACAAGGCAACAAAATTCTGTCACAGAATACAAAAAACTATAGATAGACAAAATTAACAAAATGTAACTTGAAAGAACGTATGTTTGGGCATGTTGGTAATTCATGTTTCACTTCTTCAGCGCGCTAAAGGACAAGGACGAAAAGCGACGCGGACACAAGCGCTTGTGTCCACGTCGCTTTTCATCCTTGTCCTTTAGCGCGCTAAAGAAGTGTAACAAAATGTGTCATGCGACTACAGAAGGGTACCTAGCTTGCAACTAATTATGAATGACATCCTGCTAGCGGGGCCACTGTTAGCCTTCGCTTTTGCGCGTTGCCATAGAAGTGCACACAGTTCTGCCAGTGAACACACTTCTTGCAGTATCCATTTTATGTATATAGCAGGGGCGTAGCCAGAAATTTTTTTCGGGGGGGGGGGGGGGGGGGGTTCAACCATACTTTATGTATGTTCGCGTGTGCGTTTGTATGTGTACGTGTATATATACGCAAGCAAAATTGAAAAATTTCAGGGGGGGTTTGAACCCCCCCCAACCCCCCCAACCCCCCTTGGCTACGCCACTGGTATATAGGGCCGCAGCCTCCCCAAAGTGTGAAGAATTTTTCATGTTCCAGGTGGTCTCTTGACTACTGAGCATGAATGCAACAGTGTTCTTGTATCATATCAAAGGATGTTGGGACACAGCATTGCTCCTTTTCTTAAGTGCTTTCCTCAGCTTTGTCAATTGGTGCAAGTATTACATGTGCCAAATGTTAATCTGACCCTTCTGCTGCAGGTAGAGTCTCAGCTTGAAGTGTTTGCACGTAACTGCCTTGCGTAGTGGGCCAAAGCCTCCTTTGCTTTGGCTAGTCTTGCATTCTGTCAAGTCCTGAGGAATGAAAGCACGTCATGGTGACATGGTTAGAATTGCCTTCTTTCTTTTTGTTCATTCTCTTTCTCTATAACTTCTACCCTCCATATTTCAGCACGTCAGAGTTATCAGCAATTTATAAAAAATGCATGCATTCAATATAGAGCATATGTTTGTGAAAAATTACAGCACTCTCTAGGTCCATTGAACTGCGTATTTCATGTTTATATTTAATATTTAGATAACAAATGGAAATCCACTAAATGTTTCGTAATCTTGTACATAAGGTCTGGTTTCAAAGAGGTGGGAAGTGGTTACGATTTAATTCTTTGTGATTTCAAAGAAACAAGTATGAACCATTATTTGTTCTTTTAGATTTTCTTGTATTTATTGCATATCTGACTTGGTAAAAACCAAACATTGCCGTTTTTCACAAGGTATGGTGCCATGTTAAAAAAACGCTGGTGCATTAGTCTTATTAAGCGGCCACAAATTCTGTGCACAGACAGCACGCATATTTCACCTTTTGTTTTGATGCCCCAGGCCTGATTCCTTCTTTTGGCAGCTTTGCATTGAAAACGTCAAACAAGTCGTTCAACTCCTTAGTGAAAACTGCGGTGCCTTTGCTGTTTTCCAGTCCTGGGAGCCTCTGGTTCCTGTAAAACTCCAACCCTATGACTGTTCCACGGCTGAGAAGCTGCATATAAGGGTACAACGGTAAGACAAGCTAGCAGTGTTGCACTGTGCGGGCCTATTATTATATTGTGGTTTCGACACGACAACAAACCCAACAATAATAATGTTAACTAATACTAGAATTGTTGTTCATATCATTGCTTGCTTATGTCATTTCAATTGTGCCTTCTCACCTGTTCAGCAAGGTTCATCTTGCGCAAGAAGTCTGGTTCTATGTGTGCTTGCATCAGCTTTGGCACAATACGAAGCTGCTGGTTCTCCTCGGCCTTGTAGAGCAAGCGGTAGTGATCATAGGCAACTTCGCAGTTTCCAGCCTAGAAAAACACAGGCAAATGAATTGCAGGGCATGTCTAAATCCTTTGTTTTTATAGCTTACCTGTGCGACATTGTGCTTGTGCAGATGGTTGCGCATGCACTTTATTATGTGTGGTGCGTCACACAAGAAGTGCAGATGCTTCCCAGGAAAGCAGGGATGTTTCACTTTGTTCACTGCAGCCTTCCATCTTCCAGATATCTGCGCCCACATGACCTTGTTGCTCCCGGCACCATCACTGACAACTGCTATGACCACTGCATTTTGCTTGAAAAGTTCAAGAACAGCCTCGAGCACAAGCCTGGCAAGGACATCTCCTGGTGCAGCTCCTTTGCTGGTGATTGGCTGTACCCAGTTACTGAATAAAGGCACATAGATGAACACAAGGGCGTGGTCTGCAAGGTCTTTGTGAGTGCTGTCTTTGCCGTAGTCAACAAACCCTCCCAGTTTCAAATTGCTCTGATCAAATTCAACAGTTTGTCGCACTTTCATTTCATCCAATATTAATGTTCCGTAGCAGTGGAACCCTTCTTTGTTTCTTATCTGGCTAGCAATGCTCTCAAGAGCTGTCTTGTTAAATCCAAATTGGCATGGCATGCCTTTCAAAATTTGAGGGGAAGCATTTTCATGTTGTTGATCAAGCGATAGGCTTTTGGGCTTGAAATCCTGAGTAGGAGACAATTCATGAGCCATTCCTTTTCGTAGCGCAACCCTTTGTTGGATTTTCTTCTGAGTGACTGTGCTGCTGTTCGTAACGCCACACGTTGGGCATGTGGCAGGTCCTCTGCACTTTGTATACTTAGCTTTTTCTTCAATTGTCTGTTCTTTCTTTTCAGTGTGCGCCTCTCGTGCTGCACGTTTCTTTTTTACGCATAACTACGGGCCAGTTTTTTTCCAAGGGCAACATTTGCTTTCTTCAGCGTGGTCTTGTTGGGGATTTTGAATTTCACTGGCACAGCCTTGTCTCTCTCTCTTCTGCACATCATGCACACTGCATAGTGTGCGAGTATGGCACAATTCTTACTGTGCACCTGTGCTTTGCTAGCCATGCTACTTGTGTATCCTTGACAGAGCTTCAATTTTTCTAGCCGCTCCATAAGCGCCACCAAACTGCTCGCATCTTTTGCATTCATAGCGCATTGAAAGGTCCGCGGCGCCACTACCTTTCCAGCTGCATTTATTGTGATACGCCCTTCTTTTTCCACAATAATTGCCTTGCCAATGAGGAGGACCGAATTGATCACAGAAGTCTTGCATAGTGCAAATGTACTTTCATTCATGTTTTGAGTGGTCCAACCACAGAGCTGCTTATTGCTTAACAATTCTTGCAGCTCAGTAACTGGGAAACAGTCATTAATGTCTTGTGAGGAAGCACCCTCTGCTGTGTCGTTAGTGTTTCGGTCAGTGTACAATTCTGGCTCATGCAAATGTATGGGAACCGCATGCTCCCTCAGGTCCCACCGCTCTCTTCTTGTCTCCACAATTTCCCCCTTAATATTGTAATTCCAGCACTTAACGATGCCCTCGGGTGCGAAGTGTTTTTCGCAGATGAGGCTGCGGCCACGGAATGCCTCGCCGCTTCCTAAAAGTGCCTGCTCCCATTTCGCTCGTACCTCCGGCCTTTTTGGCACTTCAAAGAAATGCACTAACCTTGTGCTTGAGATCCCAGCCTGTGTCCCATTGGTTTCGTGGTTACTGGAATCGACCGCTGAGCGCAAGATATAGCGGCCAATTCACGGTAAGTACTGATCGGTACTGATGTGCTTTGGTTTGCACTCCATCGTATCAGTATCTGGTTAGTGCGCTCATCGTTCACGTCGTGTTTGTGAGACACAAAGTGAACCGCAGAGCGGAACACTTCAAAAGATTCGTCATCTCAAACTTCCCGCAGTAGTCCGTCCTCGAGCGCACACTTTCAAACGAGCAAACGAGGGGTAACAGAAATAAATAGGGCGCAGACACACAATTAAAACCATCGTAGCACGAAATTGCAAATATCACCTTCGGCGAAATTAAACGAGACGCTTTGACACGTCTTTGATTACGCCTCTTCACAGCGAAAACAGCTGACAGCGGCGCCGTTCAAGCCAATGCCACTGCAGCGAAAACGCCAGCGTTGCGTGCGGCGTTGAGCAGCCTGCGAAAAGCGCATGCAGGGCTGGCGACTTAGTGTTTTGCATTGCCGCTCCCAAATGGCGCGACAGTCTGCTAACTCCCGCAGAATCCGCCAATCGCGTGTCCGGGTTTCGGAACGGAGTTTCGCAACTGGTATGATTGAATAACTCTGGATAAAAGCGTATATGCCACAGAAATTGGGTAAATCCCACTACTCATCACTGCTACATTAAAAATGTCAGCTAAAAGTGTGAAATAAAATATTGCCTCGCGCGTTTCTTGTTTCAATTTTGCTCCATTCGGTTTACACCCACAAAGACTGTCAGCAATGCTCGGCGCAGACCACGCCTCAATGTTCGAGATGCTTCGCGATTGTAGTAAATCGTTTTGTTAAGATTGTGCGCAGGACGCGAACAGTCAAGCTTATTTCAGAGCTTGCGCTACCACCAGTGATCAGGCTGGAAAGTTCGATGCGTGATGTATCAAAGACGAGGCGTCCCAGCGATGATGAGTTTATCGACGGCTGCTATCATTGTACAGTGTGTTTTTCTGTAGTCTGACTTTCCGTTTTCCGGCCACAAGTTCGGCCAAATAAAGTGTTTCATCTTGGACACGTTCTCTGCTGCCTTCGCCCACGTCACAACGACGTGACAATATAAAAATGTCCACTAAAGTGTTAGGAATGTCAAATAGAAAAATTAAAAACTTGCAGGACTCTTGAGTTTTTTTTTTTTTCGAAAGACTGCTTTTTGGCACAACAAACGTACATAATAACACGAGAGGCTCATCACACATCAACAAACAAGTTGAACTCGTGCATAAAGTTCAACAAGGATTGGTGGAATGGTCCTTTAATCCACCCTTGTAAGTCCGGAGGGCGACCTGGACGGTGACCGGTTGCTCTGAGATGACGAAGGCGTGCTTGCTCTAGGCCCGGGCACGACCAGAGAAAGTGTGTCAAGCAAATGCACTTATAGGAGCGTCACAAAAAGGGCATGTGGTTCCATACGTTGCGCGGTAGTGTTGCGGCCAGTGGGCGGTCACTGCCGGCGTAAGAGCAACCTCTGTGCGTGTAACTTTCCAACTGCTAGACTGGCTTCAGTTCTTGGTGTATGTCTGAACCGTGCCGCAAGGAAACGAACATCTGCGCGCATAAGATTAGCCGTTTCAAACTATGTGGAATGCCTACTCCACGTACAGTTACGAAGTACTCGCTACGCCATATTTCTTTCTTTTGCGAATCACTTTAGAACTGCCGATGGAACAGTGCGGTGTAACTGAGAACTGATGGCATATGAAGGTACGGTCAAGTTTCAAAGGAACAAGGATATATATATATATATATATATATATATATATATATATATATATATATATATATATATATATATATATATATATATATATATATATATATGTGTGTGTGTGTGTGTGTGTATATATATATGGGTCATTCCATATCAAACCAGGTCAATTATCGACCATCTCCGATCCTGCTGAAAAAATTGTCCCGGTATATGTGAATGTGATAAGTAGTTATTGAGGCGTTCATTTTCGCAAAAAAAAATTTTGTGTTGCCTAGAGGGCGCTTCGAACTTTGGGCACCCAAGTGAAACTGTGTCGCGCTAAATAATTTGTATAAAATTACTAGTCTGAGCAATTACTACGAAACAATTTTTTCCATAATCTTAAGGCGCTGATCTTTCGTGACTATGATAGTTTATTCATTTTTCTCTTAACTTTCTTTATTTTTGGTCTTGGCGAAAAATCGCAATATGCTGCATGTTTAGCGTATTTTATAAAAAGCACAGATTTTTTTCGCGAGTAATATATTCATATTGCCACGCGTGTTTCTTATTTTCGCGTTTTCTGTATTCGGGTTTACGCCCACAAAGACTGTGAACAAACCGCGCCTGCAGTGTTCGAGAAGGTTCGCGCTTCTAGTAGATCATTTTGTTAAGATTGCGCGCAAGACGCGAACACCCAAGATTATTCCAGAGCTTGCGCGACGACTAGTGATAAGGCTAGAATGTTCGACGCGTGATTTATAAAAGCCGGCGCGTTCCAACGAAGTTCAGTTCATCGACGGCGGACGCTCTGTTCGCCGCTATCAGTGCAGTGTGTATTGCTGTAATCTGACTTTCTGTTTACCGGCCACAAGTTCGGCCTAATAAACAGTTTCATTTTGGACCTACCGACTCCTGCCTTGGTCGACGTCACGACCACGTGACATCTGGTGGAGGTGCTGCTTCGTCCATGCTCCGAACGCCCCCCACGAGGCGCTGACCCAAGCCCAAGCCGCGAAGAAGACGACGTAAAGGATAACCCTCTTCGTCGCACCAGCCGCAGGCAGCAGGGACTACAGCCAGAGCACGGGCTCCTGCCGGAAAGCACCAGGACAACCAAGGCATTGACCTCGACCGCAGGCACGATGACAACACCTGCGCAGCCTACACCCTTCCTGCTTCAGCAGCCCAGGGAGCCGCCGAAATTCCGGGGGTCATCGTGCGAGGACCCCGAAAGCTGGCTCGATGAATATGACCGGGTTGCCGTCTTCAACCATTGGAGCAATGAAGACAAGCTGAGGCACGCGTACTTCGCCTTAGAAGACGCAGCTAGAACGTGGTTCGAGAACCAAGAGTCGACCCTAACATCATGGGACGTTTTTCGAACCAAGTTCCTGGCTATCTTCGGTAGCGTCGTCCGCAAAGAGAGAGCCGAAACTCTGCTTGAAACCCGCGTCCAGCTCCCCAACGAAAGTGTCATGCTATTCACGGAAGAAATGACTAAACTGCTGGTATTCCACGAAGCGTCGTCGAAGGTTGTAGCGGCGGCTGTCACTCGCCTGCTGATTCTTGATACGTAGGCGGGCGAGTTGTCGGGCTTCTTCGGCGCGCTGTAGGTAGGCAGTGCCGCCGAGGTAGCGAAATTCTTCGTTGAAGACATTGTGCTGCGTCATGGCGCCCCAGAGGTCCTCATCACCGACAGAGGTACGGCCTTTACTGCAGAGCTAACTCAGGCCATTTTAAGATACAGCCAAACAAGCCACCGTCGCACCACCGCCTATCACCCACAGACCAACGGCCTCACCGAGCGTCTAAACAAGACTATCGCCGACATGCTGGCCATGTACGTCGACGTCGAGCACAAGACATGGGATGCCATCCTTCCGTTCGTGACCTTCGCATACAACACGGCAGTGCAAGAAACGACGCAGCTGTCGCCGTACAAGCTGGTCTACGGACGGAGCCCATCAACGACGCTTGACGCCATGTTACCAAACGTCACCGACGAGGAAAACATCGACGTCACCACCTACCTACAGCGCGCCGAAGAAGCCCGACAACTCGCCCGCCTACGTATCAAGAATCAGCAGGCGAGTGACAGCCGCCGCTACAACCTTCGACGACGCTTCGTGGAATACCAGCCCGGCGACCGCGTTTGGGTGTGGACGCCGATACGCCGACGTGGACTTTGTGAAAAACTTCTTCGGCGATACTTCGGGCCATACAAAGTGCTTCGACGTCTAGGCTCTCTGGACTACGAGGTTGTCCCGGACGGCATTACGAATTCTCAACGGCGCCGTGCGCGACCTGAAGTCGTCCATGTCGTACGCCTCAAGCCGTACTACGCGCGTTAGCGAACCTGAGGACTGCACCTATTGCTTTATTATTGTACTTTCTTGCTTTATTGTTGTTGTTTATTGTTGCATGCATTTTTCCCCCCCCCCGTGTTCCGTTTTAAGCATCGGGACGATGCTTTTTCAGAGGGGGGGCATTGCCACGCGTGTTTCTTATTTTCGCGTTTTCTGTATTCGGGTTTACGCCCACAAAGACTGTGAACAAACCGCGCCTGCAGTGTTCGAGAAGGTTCGCGCTTCTAGTAGATCATTTTGTTAAGATTGCGCGCAAGACGCGAACACCCAAGATTATTCCAGAGCTTGCGCGACGACTAGTGATAAGGCTAGAATGTTCGACGCGTGATTTATAAAAGCCGGCGCGTTCCAACGAAGTTCAGTTCATCGACGGCGGACGCTCTGTTCGCCGCTATCAGTGCAGTGTGTATTGCTGTAATCTGACTTTCTGTTTACCGGCCACAAGTTCGGCCTAATAAACAGTTTCATTTTGGACCTACCGACTCCTGCCTTGGTCGACGTCACGACCACGTGACAATATAATGTGTTTTATGGGTTCTTATATTAAATGATGAAAATACCTCGGGAGCGGATGAAGCAAATACATTGCCACAATACTGTGACAAAGTTGGAAAAAATGGCATTTTGGCTCATATTGAGGCTTCATTTTCTCAATGTAGCGGTCCAAGTGAAAATATGGGTTATATATTGTTGCAAAGTATACTTTGTTGGTAAGGCATACAGAATGTTTCAAAAGAGTAGATTTTGTTTTAAGGGAGAAAAAAATTTTCCAACTGAAAAACTACAAGGTAGTAGAAAGTGTGCCGTTGCTCGCCTTCACTGCATAGCACGTCAGAGTAAGATTCTAGCGGGAGCTTTCCGGCGGCGAATAATGCAAGTCATACAACAGACTGTCACTTGTTTTTGTAATACTGCTGTATAGAACGTCAAAAAGGGCAATAGTGCTAATTTTATGGAATGGTATCTTCCCCCCTTGGACCATATAGGGCAGGTTATACTCAACCGCTTCATAGTCCTAAGGGGCAGAATTATAATGTAGTCGATGGCCTGCAATACAGTATTGGGGCGTTGTGTTTAGCTTCTGATAATTAAGGCACATGGTCTGAATAATAATTAACAACATAATTAAGGTATACTTTACTTAGGATGTTTTTATGATGTATCAGGTATAGGCCGATGCGTGATTGTTTACGACTGGTTTGCATGATGAAATGATGTATCCTAGGTGTACGCGTTAGAGATGATTCGACATCGTGATCATAAATGACACTTCAGTCACCATTTCTGGAGGGATCTGAACATTTTCATCCTCCTATTTCTTAATTGTTCGAATGTGCTGAAAATGTTTTAATTAAAAGCCCGTCCGGTAATGGTGAGGGGCTTTTAACATATCCAGCACCCTAGAACCTTTAAGAAAAAGGTGGATGAAAATTTTATATCGCAACTAGAAATGGCGCAATAAGTGTCATATATAAGCACGATATCGAATCATCCAACGTGTACACCTAGGATACAGAATTTCATCATGCAAAGCAGTGGTAAGCGATCACGCATCGGCCTATACCTGATACATCATAAAAACACCTTAAGTAAACTATACCTTAATTATGCCATTAATTATTATTAAGGCCCTGTGCATTAACTATCAGAAGCCAAACAAAACGCCCCAATACTGTATTGCAGGCCATCGACTACATTATAATTCTGCCCCTTAGGACTATCAAGCGGTTGAATATAACCTGCCCTAAATGGTCCAAGGGGTTCTTAAGATACCGTTCCATAAAATTAGGACTATTACCCTTTTTGACGTTCTATACAGCAGTATTACCAAAACAAGTGACAAGCTGTTGTATGACTTGCATTATTCGCCGCCGGAAAGCTCCCGCTAGAATCTTACGCTGACGTGCTATGCAGTGAAGGCGAGCAACGGCACACTTTCTACTACCTTGTAGTTGTTCAGTTGGAAAATTTTTTTTCTCCCTTAAAACAAAATCTACTCTTTTGAAACATTCTGTATGTCTTACCAACAAAACATACTGTGCAACAATATATAACCCATATTTTTACTTGGACCGCTACATTGAGAAAATGAAGCCTCAATATGAGCCAAAATGCCATTTTTTCCGACTTTGTCACAGTATTGTGGCAATGTATTTGCTTCATACGCTCCCGAGGTATTTTCATCATTTAATATAAGAACCCATAAAACACATAATATGAATATATTACTCGCGAAAAAATCTGTGCTTTTTATAAAATACGCTAAACATGCAGCATATTGCGATTTTTCGCCAAGACCAAAAATAAAGAAAGTTAAGAGAAAAATGAATAAACTATCATAGTCATGAAAGATCAGCGCCTTAAGATTATGGGAAAAATTGTTTCGTAGTAATTGCTCAGACCAGTAATTTTATACAAATTATTTAGCGCGACACAGTTTCACTTGGGTGCCTAAAGTTCGAAGCGCCCTCTAGGCAACACAAAATTTTTTTGCGAATAATAACGCCTCAATAACTACTTATCACATTCACATATACCGGGACAATTTTTTTCAGCAGGATCGGAGATGGTCGAAAATTGACCTGGTGCACTTGATATGGAATGACCCATATATATATATATATATAATAAGATCACGTGCTACGTGACGCCAAACAGGCAAAAAGAGTGTTCCACACTCGCCGCAATGGCAACACGCGGCTCTGACTGACGCTCCCACGTTTAACGCACATAAATACCCTATAAAGTGGACGGAGGGATGACCGCCACCGTAGCTTAGTGGTAGAGCATCGGACGCGTTATTCGAAGGTCGCAGGTTCGGTCCCAGCCGGTGGCAAGTTATCTTTTCGTCCACTTTTCTTTTTCACATTTACATTACAATTACTTCTAATATCATCCCCTATACTTTCCTTGGCATCATTGTCTGTTAGTTATCATTAATATTGCGTTTAACAAAGGAAAACGAGCCCTTAAATTTACACTTTTTCCTATATATATATATATATATATATATATATATATATATATATATATATATATATATAATATGTTAGCGTAGGAAACATTCAGGAAGTAAGAATAACCATAGTGAGTGTGTCGCTGTACTTGAATTATATTATTCAAAGCAAAAAAAACTCATGTGCACGCGAAACCTAATTTTGCTACAAAGAAATCTTTTCCTGGCAAAGTACACGATGGAATAAATACACATATGGAGAACGATGTTCTTCGGCTGAAAAAAAAAACAACATAAAAAACTGCAGAGCAGCAACCAATGCATGACGTCAAAAATAATAAAATAGGAGGCTTGGTGTGCTTACTTTGCATACATATTACAACACGAGAGCTACGGGTCCTTTCAGGACGCAAGCTTCGTAGTCCGTTCGAAAAGCAGGGACGGCGCTCTTGGCCTTCACGGAGGTCGCTCTTTGGCTCGTTGGTTTGCCATTAGTTGCGCACTGTGTGTTACGTCGTCTCTTGCGTCTGTGTCATTTATGCGCAACGCTATACCCACTAACACTCTTAGCCGTCTGCGATCAACAGCAAGCATGAACGAAGCAGACCCTTGTAGCATGTGCTTGTTTTCCTTCCTTATTTGCAGCTTCGTTTCTCTCTTTACTTGCTCTTCTTTCCCGGTTGTCAGAGTGTTTATAGTGCTAACTACTACATCGGTCATTATTTACTTTTTACCCAAGATAATCTTATAGATAATCAACACGGACTTGCAATAGTTCAATTTCAAACTAAAAATACCTATCAATGCAATATAGATTGCGCTACGGTTTCTATTTTCTTGTTGCTGGCATCAGTAATATTTTTAATTTCTACTCAGCAATGCGGTCGACTTGCTATCTCACTTATTTCAGCGGATACCATTCAGGAAAATGCCAATTGCCGCCTCATATTTTCGGCACACAAAAGAAAAGAAAAAAAAACCAAGCGGTTTCAGTAACTTCTACAAAGTTGCAGCTTGTACGAGTCAGCAATTCTCCTTGTTAATATGCACACAAAAAACATAAAAACTAATATGGATTAAAAAAGTTCACAGGCGAAATATTAATTCTAGCAGCTCAACATTACTGCACAACCACATAAGAAGACCGTTCGATTTTCCTCGCTTTCAGACGTCGTACACTTCAAAACGAAGAGGACGATTCAACTGTAGAAAGTACTGTAGAGCGCTTAATCCTGGTTCAACCGAAACGTTCTTTTCGAGAGCTGCATACATAACAGCAATGTTTGAAAACTCGTACTTTAGAACTCGAGATGAAAGGATCCCGAGAAAAAGCTTGCGACACCGTGCAGTTCTTGGTGTGCACATGTTTAACATGTCAACTGCGCAGTACTGTTGGCAGGGCGCTTTACGAATAAATGCAACTCAATCGATGAAGTGTTGCTGCATCCCAGATATGAAAAAAGTAGCAGACGGTGTGCACTACACACAACTCAACCCTCCTCCTGAGCGACTACGATGAGTGTATCGGTATAGGTAATGTGCAATAAACACGCACAGACAAAGAGACACAAGCGGTGCCGTAGAAAGCAGTTTAATGTTAGCTGTGTGCATAGAAACCCCTCCACCATGTCCCTGTCGTGAACACGCTGAATACGCCGAGACGTTAGCCGCATCTCTCTTCAATCCTAAAACGCACTTAAGATGTTCAGCCAGCTCTCTTCGTGCGCTTGCTCGTTCGGTCTTTGCTTTATGCTGTCTGGTGAACACCTAAAGCTGTCATAAAGCCCGGCAAGGACAACTTACGCGCGCTAGGTGGTGTCATAGAGCCTATCATGTACTCCGACAGCCCCTTGTACTTTGAACAAAGCTTTCAAAGGGATTTATTCGAGTGTCATGTTTTCACTTATCACCAATTCATGTCGTTATTTACCTACCTGACATAATGCATAATGCCCTGACGATTACATGAATCGACATTGTGCTTCGTTCATGACGACAGATGTCGTCGTCAGTACAATTGGATGGTCGAACAAGATCGACCCAAGGCAAACTTGCTATCTAGGTAAGCCCTAACTATTGTCGTGGTAAACTTAATTCCCGGGCCTACCTGCCTAATCAACATTATCATTATGAAGAACGCAGTAGAAGACGTGCAAGTAATGCTGTCCCCCCTGAGGATCTTTAACGCGCACCTAAATAGAAATACGAGCGTTCTTACCTATTTCCCCCCTTTTTTTTCGCGTTTCACGCATAAGGATATGCTTCTTTCTGCACACTCGCCTACTTTATTTTTGTGCTAAGTAGTTTATTTTCATGAAGACGTCACAAAGAGGCATCAGAAAAAGTACACGAATCACAGAAATACAGTTTCAAGCATTATGAAATTGACACATCTCAGAATTCATTACGGTTTGAAGTTCTTTCGACACAAGTGTGCGTTCTGATGAGGCTCAATACAAGGTGTCAGCAGAAACATGTTATCTTGCCTACGTAGACATTGTGCATAGAGTGATATACTGGAGAAGAAGCTACAGCCAATGTTGCGCCTTGGCACGTCTGCCGTTACGCATGTGCCAACGACATCCGCGGAGCTGAGTCTAGATATTCCAATAAACAGCATCACGGAGACTGCCCTCCAACAATGTCAAATTCACTAGAGCAGGGCATAAAAGAAAACAGCCCTTCCAGCGTTTGTACTAGAGTTTGTACTATGCTTCCTCCTTCATTAGTAGAGTGGTATGAGTTGCTTTAGTATTTTATTTTTTCAGTGTCTCAGTAGCCTATATAACACGCCTTGTATAAGGCTACACTAAACTCGTTTCACATAAACTCGTTTCTTTTCAAATTTTCCGGTGAATTTTTAAACTGCTGTCAACATCCGCTATAGTACTTGTTGCCTACGAGGCGAACGAATGGCACAGGTGGAACTGGGGGGGCTATTTTGTAAACGTTCTATCTAGAACGTAGGAGGGATCGAACAAAAGGACGAGAGGGAGCCACACAGGATTGGTCGAGGTTACTCTGACGGTCAAGACGTGAGAATAGCCACGGAATATGCATAGAACGGGCGGAGGCCTCGTTCTATCGTTTCCTCCATGCGTTCTATCGATATAATGGATACAAAACGGTCTCCGGACGACGTGGACTAGATTGAAACGTACGCGCTTGAGCCCGGAGGATCGAATTAGCCTGTTTCGCGCCTAACTTACCCAAATCCCGCGCCGCAAATTACCTCCGACCGAATAATCTAATTGCGACACCACCTAGCGTCCACTCAAGATATTAACACAAATAAATTGTTAAAGTCATCCCGCTCTGCAATCTCAAGCTTTGAAAAACAATGCCTGTCAATGTTTATGTTGAGCTGTAATAATTCTATCGTATTTTTTCGTGCGTTGAAAGCATTTCTGCTTGCCTGTTGGCTCCCTCTCGTCGTTTTGTTCGATCCCTCCCTGTTCTGGATAGAACGCTTACAAAATACCGCCCCTGAAGCATTTATACTACGCCGGCAGTTGGCTTTAGGCAAATAAGTGTATATCTTCTCGTAAGACATCATTACGTAAAAAAAAAGTGTCCTGGCTATTAAAGACAGCAACTACACATCACGGCTCTGTTGCTGCGATAATTAGGCCCGCAGCAATAGAGCTGTCTTTTTTTTTTGGGGGGGGGGGGGGGCGAGGTGTAGATGATACTTTTTGTATTTTTACGTTTGTTTTACTATGCCCGCGTGTTTATATAGGTATACACATGCAAAATGGAAAACCTTTGAGGGGGTGACCCCCCCCCCCCCCCTCCACTGCCCACCCACTCCCTATAGCTACGCATTTTTAGAGAGAGTTCTACAAATGCGGTTTTCCTTCAATCAACGGGTGTCACTTCTTTACACGCCAGAGAATTTTATGGCGCGAGAAGGTGTCACAGCTTTGCCATATCTTTACCAACGAGTACGCCTGCGGTCAGTCGATGCTGAGCACGGAGAAAAGAGCAACAACGCGCCCATTAACAATCTAAACGCTATATAAACACGCCGCCAGCGCAGGACCGCCTAACCCCCCCACCCCTCCCCCCACCTCTTTGATATTCTTGCACAGATTTACGTTGTTCTCGGGAAATTCATTAGGGACAAAGACCAACACTGTTCCCACCTTATTTCGTTTCTTCTTCGCAAGTGCCCCATTATTCCGTCTGACTTTCTCATCGCTGCGCCCCTCACGAACATTCGCGTTGTTCCGTACAGGAACAGGAATGATCCACTTTCCGGCAAGCAGAATCTCCCGCCGCGCAGTGTTTGCCCAAGGGAAATCACTGCGACCACTTTTCTCTCAATACGCTCTTCCCTGAGCGCGAAAACGCGACTTCCGCAATCGTGGTGTCGACACACGTTATAACACTGACTTGCCGCTGCCATGCGGGTAGCAGGAGACGCTGCAGACACCTGCACTGGTTGCAGCTGTCGTCTTTCAACAATTCACGCCCTCCTTGGACAGCCACTTTCCCGCTTGGGCTTTCTTTCGCCGTCGTCGTCGTCATCGTCTTTGTCGTCGTTGTTGTTATTGCACTTTGTTGGCAGAAACGCAATTGCAGACTCCTCCACAGTCAACGATTACACGTATACAGCACGCATGACTTGTTTTTTGTGCCGCATCAAACGAAGTCCCTACAGTGCGATCACTGTTATAACGCCGATACGTCATTTGAGCACACCATCACAGAATACCAGCAATAAAAAGAACAGCGTATTAAGCAGCGTGATCGGTTGAACATACTCGACAAACAACTTGTAAAAAACTCTAGGCAATAAACAGAAGTAATGTTTTCCGCAGTCACTAGAACAGAGCCATACTAGATGGAGTCGAATAGAGTGACATTGTCTGTCAAATAAAATAGAGCTCATTGAAATCGGTGGAGCGCTTGTCTTATGAAGGAAAAAAAACAATATTACAGTATTCTACGTGAATTTGAATAGGCTCAGTTAAAACTACTCTGAAACGCAGCAGTTCCCGGCCTACATTGTCAGGCTATTTCAGCGAAACTAGCTCGTTATCTTCTTGTATAACATGTCCTTGTGTATTTAAATTGGCTCAGACTACCGCGCTTTGTATCTTGCGCTCGCTGTTGTACGTCTTGCCAAACAAGCTTCACACATTTCTGCTCCCTATTATCCCCGGGGAGCTGACTGCCAGGGAGAG
This sequence comes from Rhipicephalus appendiculatus, assembly GCA_030522465.1. Lineage (NCBI taxonomy): Eukaryota > Metazoa > Arthropoda > Arachnida > Ixodida > Ixodidae > Rhipicephalus > Rhipicephalus appendiculatus. Next base: position 698,793 of record JALIZH010032946.1, on the reverse strand, counting down.
AGAGAGAGAATAAGGGTAGAAGAAAGGCAGGGAGGTTAACCTGGGCTGAGCCCGGTAGGCTACCCTGCACGGGGGGGAGGGGGGGAAAGGGAAGAAAAGTTACAGAGTAGGAGAGAAAAGTTTGACTTCACAAACGACGAATCAGTCCGGTGTCCTTGAGAAACCGCAACAGCGCTTTCGTTGCCTTGTGGAGCTGTGCTGGGCATCCCCATGGTCCCAATACCTTCTCGACTGTGAAAACTCTTCCGTCCAGTTGATGTAGCGCAGTGCGGAGGTGAAGCCTCTCGTTTGCGTATGTCGGGCAGCAACACAAAATGTGTTCAATAGTCTCATCGACGGCACAGTCTTTGCACTCGGCGTTGTTGGCCATCTCAATCTTAAATGAGTAGGCGTTGGTGAAAGCTACGCCCAGACGCAGACGGCACAACACTGTACCTTCCTCCCGGGAAAGCCCAGGGAGTAGCCGCAGTCGTAGAGATGGGTCGAGAGAGTACAGTCGATGATTTGTGAACTGTGATGATTGCCACTTCTGGATTGTTATGTTCTGGGCCAGCTTACTCAAGTAGCGAGCCGCGTCAATCCTGGATAATGGTGTAGAAACAAGGTTTGTTTCTACGTGTGCTTTTCTGGCAGCTTCATCGGCGAGGTCGTTGCCGGAGATACCGCAATGACTTGGTATCCACTGGAACACAACGTTGTGTCCTTTCTCGATCGCATTGTGCAGCGTTTCTCTTATTTCCCACACAAGTTGTTCGTACGATCCGCGACGAAGTGCCGACGAAAGACATTGTAGAGCCGCCTTTGAATCGCAGAATACTGCCCACCGATTAGCTGGTTGTTGCTTGATGTAATCGACGGCACCTCGCAGGGCAACAATCTCCGAGCCAGTCGATGTGCTCACGTGACAAAGTTTGTAGGTGAGATTGATGTGTCGTGATGGGATGACGGTGGCGCCGGTGGAGCTGGTCTGGGTGGTAGAGCCATCCGTGTACACGTGTATTCTGTCAGCATAGAAAGTGTGCAAACAGTCCAGAGCAGCTTGCTTCAAGGCCAAGACAGAAAGGTTTTTCTTGTTTCTTATTCCTGGGACGGAAAGGCGCACTTCGGGTTGACGTAAGCACCACAAGGCGGATGGTGAACGCGCCGAGGGTGTGAAGCCCGATGGTAGCAAAGCGCGGTGAGAGCTGATGACATTGGAGAACGACGCCTGCGGTCGTTGTTCTGGCAGGTACGGCAGATGGCTCGACACCATCCGTGAAATATGTCGAATATGCGCTCTCAGCGCGTCGGTTGTGACGTAGGTTGTAACCGGATGGTCCCGAGCCAATATGACTGTTCCAGCTGTTGAGGTGGTTCGTGGTAGGCCGAGGCAAACACGTAGTGCCTGTGCCTGCACGCTCTGAAGTGCTCGAATATTTGAGATGCAAGTTTTTGAAAGCAGAGGAGAGCTGTAGCGCAGTACACCAATAAAGAGTGCTTGGTATAGTTGCAGCATGGAACTCACTGATGGACCCCATCTTTTTCCGGCGATGAATTTTAGGATGTGGACAACAGATACCAGTCTCGCTTTCAAGTAAGATACGTGTGGGCTCCAGGAGAGGTCTCGGTCGACAATTACACCTAGAAAACGATGACTTCGCTTGTAAGAGATGGACTGGCGAGGCCGACATTCGCACCTATGGGAAAATAAATTTTTCACGGTCTCTCTCGGCTTCACCTGCTTTTGTCCTAAAATATAAATTCCCGCCTCTCACGAAACATTTCGCGCGGCGCTAGCTACCTTGACAGCTGGGACCGGCTGCTTGCTTCTTTGAACTTTTCAAAAGGGCCGCCTTCTGAATTTTGGAAGAACTCTTCCCCGCATGCTTAGTCGAATGCTACAAAACATCTTTTTCACTCTCCTGTTCCTTCGCTTTTCAAAGCAGAAGGCAATATTGAGGATAGCCCGCAGGTTATTTGATATCGTTTTAATATGTTTACTTCAACGGCGTTGCTTGATTGAGAGTCTAGACGGAGTTGAATTTAACATAATGCTGCGCAACAAATCGTTTCAACTGGAAGAACACACCAGTCACACGAAATTAGTAGTCCTGCGTCTTTCGTTTTATGCAGCAATGGAGCCATACGAACAGGATCAAGCGGGAGGACTTCATTGTAAAACACAGCAAAAAGACTAACCCCCGTATTCACAAACGCTCCTCGACTCGAACTTCATCCTTCACTTGACAGAGTTGAGCGCTGCGCCGCTGCTCGACTGAAAATGACGCTGGGCTTCTCAAGAATCGCTGCTGATTATTGCTGATATGCAGTTACTTGCTCTGCCTAGAGACGGCGCTCCCATCGACTTTCTCAAGTCAAGGTGAAGCGTTGAGTGAAGGGACGTTCTAGAATACGGGGGGTAAGACACGAGACGAAGGCTCAGGACAGGGGCTGGACTGTTGGGTTCATTGTGTAGACAGGAACAAATACATGTAGTCTGAATGCGCGCGCATTATCACATTACATATAATTGTCACTTTTTTCGAGCAGGCTAAATTCGCAATCATGAATACAGATAGATGGGGCGGAAATGCAAACATCATGGTTGTTCTTAATGTGAAAGATAGATGGGGCGGAAATGCAAACATCATCGTCGTTCTTAATGTGAAAGGCTTCTATGATTTCACGTGACCATTGGTCAACGTGCCTGAGGATGACATGCGTGCTATGAAACAGTTTATAACCACAGGAGCGACAATCAGATGTCAAATGGGAAGTACGCGTGCCTTTTAATGTGTTGTGCTGGCGTAGTCTCTCGTTAAGGCAGGCACCAGTCTGTACAATATATCTTTTTCGACAAGTTAGCGGGATGTTATACACTACACCACATGCACATGGTATAAAATGGGTGCGATGATTCACGGAGAACATATTCCTCCGTGACTGGCCGTTCTTCTTTCTATCTATCGCGACACATGCTTTTCTAACCTTACCACGAGCAGAAAAAACAACATTTACGTCATAACCCTTCGCAAACTTTTTGAGCCTATGTGAAAGCCTATGGACAGATGGAATTACGGCAACATTCTTTGGTTTTCCTTGGCGTTGGTGAGCAGACCCGGTAGAGAAGCCGACAGCTTTACTGATTTGAGCAACCTGAGCGAAATGGACGATCAGGTTGACACAGTGAATCCAGCATTCTTTAGCCTAGCCAATTGTTCCTTAAAGCTGACTTCAATTTTATGATGGCAAGACTTAGTCAGGGCCGAGTTTAGCGAGTTGTACGCAATGCCGTTTTAGGGGCGAAGCATCTTAGAGCCGAGTTGAATCCGGTGTGCGTCCTGACCACCCTTACTGCGCATGCGCCTACTCTCTCTTCCACTCTCCTTTACGCAGCTGTTCGGTCGCCTTCTCTCCTCCTCCCCGCGCTGCGGCCAGGCACTCTCCTCCTTTACGCGGGCGTTTACGCAGGCGTTCGGTCGCCTTCTCTCCTCTCCTCCCCCCCTTGCAGCCTGTTAACCCACTCCCTCCTCTCCCTCCCCCCAATTCAAATAAGCGCGGGCGCTCGGTCGAGCAAGTCTCGCTTGAATCATGCGGTCGCTCCGTCGGTTCCTGGCCGCTGCAGTTGTCTCGAAAGCCTCGCTACCACCGCCGCAGACTCGCGTTGTCTCTCTGTAGCGGAAGCGGTAGCTCGACGCCGACGCTTGGCTTCGACGGCCGAGTGAACGTGAACGGATACTTGGTGTGCATCCCCAATGCTGCTTCGCATCCCCTCATGGTTCCCTTTAGTGGGAAATGGTGTAATTTTTAGATGTGAAGCATCTTATGGCGAAGCTTAATCCGGTGGTGGTGGTGTGCCGCGTGCCCACCCTTACTGCGCATGCGCAAATCCTTTAAAAAAAATAAAAATAAAAAACCTCCTCTTCCCCTCTCTCTCCTCTAGGCATCCCTCCCCGCGGCAACCACACCCTCACTGCGCATGCGCCTCCCCTCCTCTCTCCCCTCTTACACTCCCCCCCTCTCTCCTCTAGGCATCCCTGCCCGCGGCGTCTACACTCCCACTGCGCATGCGCGTGCCCCCTCTCTCTCCTCTCCTACGCTCCCCCCTCTCTCCTCTACGCGTCCCTGCCCACGGCGTTCACACTCCCACTGCGCATGCGTGTCACCCCCCTCTCTCTCCTCTGCTACGCTCCCCCCTCTCTCACCTCGCGACGCCGACGCAGGCAGCGTCTGCTAGCGAGTTTCTTGGTTGAAAAAACCGACTGCTCGCGCTGCACAACCGTTCACTGGCCACCCCGTATATATGGCAATGGATCTTGACCTCCAAGGTGGTGCCGGTGGGAGATTTCTCCTGTGCGTTGTTGAACAATAAAAATTCGCAGCGTGTGCGTTAACTAAAAGCGGAGTGCGGGTCTCTGTGTCCAGTCGGAGTCTTCTGTCTCTCATTGCCCATTAGCAGCGATTGGCATGTTCCAGTAGGAAACACTGCTCCATCACTGCCTGCTTTGCGCCTCCCCAGTTTTCTCTCCTGCGCAACGCTGCGATGAGCGCCAGCGTCAACGCCGCCGCCAGTGTAAGCGTTAGCGCCCGCTGCTTCAAATCTACACATGGTTCCCTTTAGCGGGAGATGGTGTAATTTTTTTTTAACTATCTTTGAATGCCCTGAACCATAACTCAGGAGCGATTTTTTCGAACGCGGCGAAAAGCACCAGCATAGATGTTCCGGCTCAGCATACAAACACAGATCTAAAAACCGTATGACACCATTGTTAGGCAATTCAGACGTGAAGCGTAAACCAAGGGCATCATCTTTGAATATATTCATCACGTCACGAAGTCGGGAAGTTGCAGCGTTACTCGGGAGAATGACTAGAAAATTATCGACGTTGCGAAATATCTTCGTTACTAGTCCCTTCACCTCCTTATTTATAGCATGGTCAAGAGCAGACAGAAAGATGTTACTGAGGACAGGTGATACATTTGAACCGATGCATATGCCCGATTTCTGAACATAGACACCACCTTCCCATGTAACAAAATTAGCTTTTAGATAGAAACTAAGTAGTTCCAAGAAGGCCTCCCCCCGATACACCGCACCTGAACGCAAGTTCGTCGTTATGTTCGATTATGCAATGTTTTACAGTTGTCATGAGCTTGTCGTGAGGCATAGAGTGAAACAGGTAATCAGTAACATGGTCAGAACGGGATAAGGAAGGGATCTTCAATTCGTAGATACTGTTTTACAATGAAGTTGAAGGGATCTTCAATTCGCTGTTTTACAATAAAGTTAAACCAACTACCCCAGTTTTGCAGGCTGTTGAAGCGGTAGGAGCACACAAACACACTTCTGACGCATCGAAGATATAGGAAAACATCGTTTTCCAGTTGCCGGCCATCATAAGTATATTGATGATGCGGAGACCAACTCACGCCGGATGGCCGTTCAGGTGTCGGCCTCCATACACAACTTCCCCGCGTAATCCGATTGTGCAAAAATTTAAGCGCCAAATAAATTCGCTGCCTCCACTTCTTGCCCTTGTGGTGTAGGGGGGGGGGGGGGGGGTGAGCTTTAGTTTACATACTCAGGGTGTGGAGAGAGAAGGTGGGCCTAATATTTTCGCATCACAAGCAGCATGAATCATCGACAACAGTTGGTGGACTGTTGCAGGGAAGTGGCCCAAAATGTACACCTTTCTTGGCTCCAAGCACACTGAAAAGACACGAAGATGCTTAAACGCCCACTCGCTGGAATATACACAAAAGGTCAACAAAGGCAGCGGCAGTTTCTTGGCGTTGAATTTTGCTGACTACGAGTGTACCTCCATGTTCCAGGATACTACGCTCATTCACGGACAGACCAATGAACTAGCCATGATCATTACAGAAGCTGTCGGGGATCAGCTGCCGTAAATCTTACACTAATTTCTTCCGAAAATAGCTTTTCTTTCTCAGGTGCGCCACAAGCTGCGCACCAACTGAATGTGCGATTCGGTGGATTTCCACGACTGTTTATGTCGACGATGGCTGTACCACCTTGTGTTTTAAGTTGCCTTGTTTTCATTTTATCTCACACTGTATATGCCGCCCCTCCGAATAGAAATGGATTGAAACTAAATATTTATCCCTGCCTGTCCTTTGTTTAGGTCTAGCTCTGAGGTGTTAACTCAATGTCACGCTTAGCGCGATCCTCAGAAACACCCAGACAACACAATGCGAGACAAGGATAACGTGTTTCAGTTCCTATCAGGCCCGTAGCCAGGGGGGGGGGGGGAGGCTAGGGGTCCCCCCCCCCCCCCGAAATTCAGAAGGAGGGGGGGTGTTTTACCGAGAATAAATAATGAAAATAGGTGGTTTTCAAGGTTTTCAACAGATGCCCCCCAACCCCCCCCGAAAAAAAATTTCTGGCTACGGGCCTGGTTCCTATTCTCAGACTCTTACACGACTGCAAACTCTTATTTCTGGCTTAACTTGCGTGCCGCGATAAAGACAACGCACAAAACATTGCAAGCTATAGCAGTAGATTGAAAAGAAGCAAAGTGTGGGATTGGGCTAGTTTTATTCCGTTACTAAACTGCTCAGCGCAAAAATTAGACACGTACGCTTAGTGTGGTCACCATGTACTCCACATACGTGACCGCTTAGGAGTACCCCCACCGTTGCTCCAGTTAACGTAGCAGACACACAAGAGCTGAAATACACAATAGTGTGAAATCCAATGTAGTGTGCACATATTAAATACATGCGCTGAGCACGGAAAATACATATGTAGAGTTATGGTCAGTTGTAGGTGGACACGCTGTCGCACAAACCCGCGTGTGCAATCATTCCTGATGACCGGGAGAACAGAGGATGGAGAAGATTGAGTACGTGTCGAGCTTTGTTCTTCGAAGCAGCACTGAGCAATCCTCGCATGCTATTTCTTTCATCTGAGAGCCTAGAGCTAGATGATGTAAAGGATTGAACTTAACCCATGTGCCCTAAATAATGCTACTGAACACTGCCTGCAAATTTTATTTGTACATTTCTTATCTTCAAAACCCTTAGAGCCAAGTCGTACTACATCTCGAATGGTCCTCTCTTTACGAGATAGCAGAGTAACTCGCTAAATCGGGACCATGGATGCAATAGTAACATGGGGAGATGTGGCACTTTCTTTTCACTTATAAATTTTAAATAAAGAACATAGCGAAATGGTGTTTTATGGTTGCGGGCTGCGTGAATGATGAAAAAAAAGGTAGCTGCACAGGACGGACACTTTTCTCTTAAACGAAAACTCTTTTATGGTTCATTTTGATATTTCTTGACGGGAAGGGGGGGGGGGGGGGTGTTGGAGGGTGGGGGGGTGCCCTCTGCAAATTGTATCAGTGCTGTCGTTCAACAATAACAACGACAAAAAAAAGAATATATGCAAAGCAGGCATAGAAGAGGTGGCGAAAGACATCAGCGTATTCAGACGCTACGCTCTTCCGCAACGAGCCATCTATCCTCCCTTCTCCGTCGGATGCGTCGTCTCCGTAGATTGCGCCATGTGAGCATTGCTCAAGGCATGCGCAAGTGACAGCGAAGTTTCGTCATTACAATGTAGTGCCCCGCATTCTCCGCAACATCCAGGGCCTTACCATGCTCCTCGCCATTCACGTTCATTTTTTTCGCGCCAAATGACGAATGCGAAATCCCCTCGACCTTATCTGTGGCTCATTGATTGCCCGCTTGTCTCTCTTCGTTATGTTTCCTTGCCAAACTCCATATCCTCTGAATAGCATGCTCTGGCCACACAGGGTTCTCAAATCCGGTGCAATAGCTTTCGCTACACTGGTAGCGATTATTGCTGACGGTTCATTCAGTCCCCAAAACTACACTCGATGGGAGCATTGTATGTTTAATAGTGAGAAATGATCTGTATACTGCCTTGTCGACATCGTTCGCCTCAAGATTCACTCTTCTTGTCGCAACGTGTGACTTCACCTAGCCGTTAATTTTATTATACCGGGTGTCCCAGCTATCTTTAGCCAAGGGTTAAAAAATACAATATTGGAGGCAGGCGAGTGAAATCAGTTGAATATTGCTTACAGCTATCTTGCGCACTACAGACAATTTTTTCTTTTGTAATTAACGAATTTGTTAATTAGAATTAATTTACTAAATTGATAAATATTGACTTTACGCGAGAAATGAGAGTTGCAAAGTTCAAGGGCGTCTTCAGAAACCCCCCATGGCATCATTTGCGATAAAGAAAGTTTTACGCGTACCATTTTTTCCGTGCTGCAAAGAAAGCCAGTGAAATACAAAAAATACCACGTGACTAGCGCATTCACGCGCCGCGACCGTGCTGCTCTCAGCCGTGGTTTGAGCGAACAAAATCAGCTGCGACCCCGACCCGCCGGCTGCGTTGCAGCGGTAGGCCGATAAGTTGATGGTGGTTTCTTGGCCCGTTGCCAGCCAGTTGGCGCGCGTGACTGTGCAAGTTGTGCCGAGCGCGGGCGAAGAAACCACCGTAAACTTATGGGCCTACTGCTGCAACACAGCGGGCGGTTCGTGGTCGCAGATGATTTTGTTCGCTCAAACCACGGCTGAGAGCAGCACGGTCGCGCTAGTCACGTGGTATTTTTTGTATTTCGCGGGCTTTCTTTGCAGCACGGAAAAAATGGTACGCGTAAAACTTTCTTTATCGCAAATGATGCAAGGGGGGGTTTCTGAAGACGCCCTCGAACTTTGCAACTGCCGTTTCTTGCGTAAAGTCAATATTTATCAAGTTAGTAAATTAATTCTAATTAACAAATTCGTTAATTACAAAATGAAAAATTGCCTGTAGTGCGCAAGATAGCTGTAAGCAATATTCAACTGATTTCACTCGCCTGCCTCAAATATTGTATTTTTACACCCTTGGCTAAAGATAGCTGGGACACCCTGTATATTTATGAATTTGCATGAACTCTCCCTCTATTAATGAACATTCACATGCTTTCGGTTTTATATCTAATATGAACACAACCAAATTTAGCATTTGCCGATGGACTGATGATGTCACTGTTGCTAATGCATGCACCTACGGAAGGCGCACGTCGCCCCCAATCGGTGCGCCAGAAAGAGGAAGTTTTTAAATGAGTAACAAATAATATTAATGGTTGGGGCTTTACGTCCCAAAACCACGATTTGATTATGAGAGACGCCGTAGTGGAGGGCTCCGGAAATTTCGACCACCAGGGCTTCTTTAGTATGCACCTGAGTAAACACATGGACCTCTAGCACATTGCCCTCGTGAAAATGCGACCGTCGCGACTGGGGTTCGATCCCGCGACCTTCAGGTCAGCAGTTGAGCACCATAATCACTAGGTCACCACAGCGGGTAATGAGTAAGAAAGCCCTGAGCCTAGTGAAATGTATATGTTACACATAATTACGATGACATACGCAAGAATAATATGAAAGAAATAAAAGCTTATTAAGGAATTTTTGTTTACGGACATCAATAGTATCTGTGAGCATAACACACTCTTCTGACTCCATGGCTACCTACCTTCTTGTCGACGAAGTATTCTTGGATACGGGACATGAAAACTATAGCTCACTAAATAGTGCTACAATCGAGGATTACTGCGTGGCAGCAGAACACAAATACAAAAACAGCAGAAAGGTAAGCATGTGACTCTGAGCTGTAGAAAGACTGACACGTAAAAGACGTTCGCCTTAATAGAAAAAACAATACTACGAGCACTTCTGCGCTGTTACGCTTCATTTTCGACATCAGGCAAGAAGCAAGACATTAATCCACACCGAGCGGCTCCCGCAACGGACGGCAGTAAACGCCGTCGGCTCGGAATGACCCTGTGGTGCAACCTCTTATCGACGTCATTATGAGGTGCCCCACTGGAAAAATGTCGTGGATTCGAGGCACCGAGTGAACAGCGTGCCAGCTTACTGAGATAAATGTGCCGGCATTTGACACTTACGACAGGATCGTTAAACCCCTCTCTCTCTTTCCGCACTTCGTAGCTGCAACGCCAATTTATGGCCTCTGAAGACTCGTCGATGCGCTTCGCCAACAAAGCGGTAAACAACAAAATCGGCTAGAACTGCCCTGAAGCCGTAGCCGGCATCACGTAGTGTTTAGCAGCTGTCGAAACATGCCGGCACTGCAAAAGTGCCCGCAGGAAAAATGCAGTGAATATTCTTCGCGATTTTTTAGCGAACATATGCTTAACGGACTGCTGATAAGTGATATTACAACTTTTCTTTATTATATTGCGTTTCTTTGTTAGCGTGTTTATCTCATAGTAATGTCCCATGTATCGTAAGGTCGAGTCATTAGCGACTCCTGGTGATATCCAGTAAAATGCACTTTATACAAGTTATTTAGGCACTTGTCTAGACGTTTCCCTTTGGCCTCCATTATATGTCCATGAAAAACACTCGTCTGTATACTTGTATGTGTCCGCGGTGTTGCGGGTCACCACTCTACATGTTTTTGACTCTGTCCATAGAGACATTCTTCGTACGCTGGTAATCGCTTGTGCGCATATTGATTCTGGTTATTACTTTCTTTACTTTTCATGAGTACATATTAATCACACATCAGTTTCATGATTTTGGGATAGCTGGCAAGGCAGCCTATCTTCTCATGTTTTCACACGTAAAGAAAGTGCACTATCAAGAAAACTTGGGCTAGTCACAACTGAGAAGGACGATACGGGCATGGTTCTCGTGACCATATGAGGAGCTTTTATTCGAAATGGGCTAAATCCAAAACCGAAACTAGCACAAAAAAGGCTCCGCTGGCACGTACATACTCTCAACTTTCCTCTAAAGCAGTAATAATAGATTGATAATAATTATTATTAACTTATTATTACTGCTTTAGAGGAAAATCGAGAGCTTTTACCTGCCAACGGAGCCTTTTTTGTGCTAGTTTCGGTTTTGGATTTAGCCCATTTCGAAAAAAAGGTCCTCATATGTGCTTCGATAGCTTTGGTACTGCCATGCATCTATATTCTATAGTGTGAGGTGTTATTGATCAAAGATATGAGAAAAGAGAAAGTATACATGTAAAAGTAAATCAAATGTTTACCTGACTAATTCAATCTAGAAGAAAAGGAGAGGTGGGTGATAAACTATGAAGACAGGGAGTAACATTTAACCCTTTAATGCCTGAATTATGAAACCGCCGCACAAGATAAAAACTGTTTTCATTTTCCAGCTTTAAATAGCAACATTGAATTGATTCTGCAGTTAAATTATCTAAAATGCAACATTAATGCATACTTTTAGGTATGTCGCAAATTCGCGATATGCAACAGAAACGAGGATCTTGCAACAAAAAACGCACTTCAGAACTATGTAACATGTTGTGTGCCACCTCTGGGGTGCGTACACACCAAATGAACAAAATTATTGCACATTGAACTTACGTAACTCAGCCGAGAAAGAACGAGGAAGTGAGAGCTGTCGCACGTGCTTCGCGCTCTCCGCCATCAGCTACAAAACAATTGGTTCTAGCATAAAATACCTTACACAAGACGGCGCAAGATTTTCTCATTCTGAAAGCTACATTCCCCAGGAGTACTTGACAGCCGGCATTAAAGGCGGCAGGCGTTTCGTGACTTGTTGGCTCCAAGTTTTCCGGTATGTCGCGAATTCGCGACACTCGGCGATAAAGGGTTAATATTGAGATCATCCGCGTCATTTACAAATCTCGTAAAGTGGCAAGGGACGTTAGATGCCGACGCGACAACATTGCCTGATACTTCGCCATACATGGATCCACTGCGTCACATATAACATCCCAAATTTAGCTCGACCTGCTGGTTCTAGCTGAATATAACATGTGAAAGCCCCGATCACCTGTACCGTCCAAACTTGATAATTCTGTTGCCCTCCGGACATACAAGGGGGGGATAAAAGGACCATTCAACCGATCCTTGTCAAATTCTATACACGAGTTCAACTTGTTTGTTTATGTATGATGAGCCTGTCGTGTTATTATATACTTTTGTTATGCCAAAGGGCAGTCTTTCGAATAAAAAAAGTTTAAAGAACCGCGATTAAATTGAGCAAAGTGCTCACTTTAACAATCACGCTCCAGATTCGCAAACTTTTGGGACATTCTTTCAATTTCACTTTATGATTGCCAGAGCTAACAGAACACAGTACAAGAAAAGGAAAGACAACGCATACTGTGTTCTTGTACTGTGCTTTATTTGCGCTGGCTGAAATGATTACATTAACGTGATAGCGTTAAGAGCTCGTTTCGCAGAAATTCCGGAGTCGACGTCATTGGTTGTGAGCGAAAAATCAGTGTTGACCGCGAGCGGAAACCGAGATCGATTGACATAAAGAGTCTTCAGTGTGAGTGGGAATCGAGCCCAAGGCTTCGGTATCGCAAGCAAGTGTTATACTAGAGGGCCACGCCACTGCTAGAAATTTCTTCAGAAAAAAAACATTACATGGATAGTGCGAGGAGTTTCATTAGCGCATGTATATCGCGTGAAAACAGCGTAGAATCGCACCAGGCGTCAAAACATGTGCGCAATGCGTGTCTGGTTGAAAGTTTCACCGATTACAAAGCACGCAGACATAATTAATTATCATCAACAACAACAGCATCAACAACGTGTGGAGCTGCGCAGGTGAGCGTGTTCCCTTACCGCCGCGTAGCGCGTACTTAGCCAACTCGTAAAAGGAAGAATTATGTCGTAGTGTGCACTTCGCAACTGCACTTGGAGATGGGAACATCGGACAGTTCGAAAGGGCCACTTTGCAGGCGCCCAGACGTTGCTTTCCCTGCGGCGTTGTCCACCGAGAAGCGAAGCGAGGCGAGTGATTGAGAAGGCGATGCGAAGAGAGTCCGACCTCGCTATCACGTTCTACTCTTGAAGGCGAAGCTCAAACCTCCCCCCAATGTGCTGCCTTATTTCTATTTAAAGCAACAATAGCATAACAAGCTCGAAACATGTAACGACACCGAGGAATCATGAATCCAATACGGTCGCCATTACTGTTTATTTCAGTTCTTCTTCTTTCTCGCTCTCTAAGAGCTGTACCCTTGCGTCTTCTTTTCCATCTTCTTCCTTACACTCCCCCCGTTGTTTGTCGTCACCCCTCCTGGGGTGATACCGAAGAACGTTGCTTATAGCGGCGAATTCCAGCTGTCCGTCATTGACGTAGCCAATGGTCTTTAGCACACCTTGCTGTACCGATATTTTTACGACTTTAAACGGTCCAAGAATTCTTGTGTCGCTACCGGGCAGACCCTTCCGCACGAGCACAAGATCATTCAGTCCAATATCCGGCTTGTGTCCTTGGTGTCGCTTGTCGAATTGGAGCTTCATCGCCTTTCGGTATCTCCTTTGTTCTTGGTTGGTTTTTCGGTGTTCAAACAATTGCAGTTGATCATCGATTTTAAGTTCTTTGTCGGCTGGCAGTATTGGCACTTCGCCATAGGCAGCAAAATGCGGGCTACAGCCAAGACTCGTAGTGTGTGTTCTGTTGTGGTGAGCCACAGCCGCCTCTAGGCAGCACTTCCATCCGCCTTTAAACGTTGGGTACATGGACATGAATTGCTTGATGTCACGTATAACCCTTTCCGCCATTCCATTGGCCTGCGGGTGAAATGGAGCGCAACGGCGTAGTGTAATGCCACGGCTATCTGCCCACTGCTGAAGTTTCTTGCTTAAAAATGCGGGTCCATTGTCAGATATCACGACTTCCAGCTGTGAGAATATCGCTCGGTCAAGCAAGGCGATAACGCTGTTCGTGTCTTCTCGTCCAGGACGTGCCGCTACCATTCTGGTGCACTGATCTATGGCAATCAAGAAAGACTGTGTCTTGGGAACCCCGGAACTCTTCTTTTTCAGTTCCGCAAAGTCCACGTGGACGACTTCAAAGGGCTTGTCCGAGTGGTTTGGCAAGACGAGCTCGTCGGGTCGAGGCCGGTATTTCGCTTTATTCACTTGACACAAGTGGCACGACTTGACATAGGCTTCGACGTCTTTCTTCATGTTTGTCCATGTGAACCGTTTGAGAAGCTTGTTGTACGTTCGCCAGAAGCCATCATGACCACCTGATTCGGGGCTGTCGTGATACAAGTGAAGCACTTTTGGAATCAGTGTGTCTGGTACGACGAACTTGCCATCCTTGAAGTGCAGACTTTCATACCCTTCCCATAATCTCGTCAAGTTAACTGTTCCATGCGGGATCTCGACCGCCAACCGAGACAGGGCGTCGGCGTCAGTAAGATGGCTACCTTCACGGTGGAAGACGTCAAAATCGTACTGTTGAAGCTCATTGACCCATCGGGCCAATTTTCCCCTTGGCTCCGCCATGTTCAACAGGTGCGTTAATGCTTGGTGATCCGTATATAATGAAAACTTTCTTCCGTCGATGTATGATCGGAAGTAGCGCACAGCCATTAAAACAGCAAGAGCCTCCTTCTCAGTTGTGGAATAATTCTGTTGGGTAGGGTTGAAGGTGTAGGAGTAGTATCCTATAACCCTAAGCTGCTGAGTTGGAGGTGAACTGAGGTCTCTTTGGTACAGAACCGCCCCTGTACCATAATTGGAAGCGTCCGTATTCATCTCGAAAGGTAAACTATAGTCCGGTAGAATAAGAATAGGGTCCGATGATATACGACGTACAAGTTCTTGATAAACCCTTTCGCAATCCTCGGTCCAAACGAAAGGCACTTGTTTCTTCGTGAGCTCCGTCAAGCACTTCGTCATCTTGGAGTAATCTTTAATAAAGCTCCTGAAGTGGCCTGCGAGTCCCAGAAAAACTCGAAGTGAGTGAATGTCATGTGGCTTCGTGAGCTTTGCGATCCTTTGGACGGACTCTTGTTTCGTGCTCTTGGTGGTTCCGTCGAACACTCTTCCAAGGAAAACCACTTTCGACTTGAAGAACTCGCTTTTCTTCTCATTGATCTTGAGATCGGCGTCCCTAAGTGCTTGTAATACTTTCCCGAGATGTCCAGAGTGCTCCTCTTTTGATCTTGAGTACACTATAATGTCGTCAATATAAACGTTGCAGAAGACTCTCAAGTGTGGCTTCAAAACACTGTTCATCATCTTCTGAAACCAAGCTGGAAAATTTTTCCAGCCAAACGGCAGCCGGTTGTACTCATACACGTCAAATGGCGTAATGAATGCCGAGAACTTCTTCGTTTCTTCTTGCAGAGGTACTTGCCAGAAGCCTTTGCAAAGGTCGAGACGAGAAAACACTTTGCTGCCTCCGGTTTCATTGATTATGTCGTCAATATGTGGCATTGGAAAGGGAAAAAGGTCAGTCTGCTTGTTTATCTGCCTGTAATCGGTGCAGAGATGAAATGTTCCGTCCTCTTTTGGTGCAATAGTTATCGGTGAAGCAAAAGGAGACGTAGAAGGGCGTATGACACCGGCATCAAGCATTTTCTGTAGCTCTGCCTTCAGCCACAACTTCTTTTCTCTGGACATGTTGTAAGCCTTCCGCTTCACTATGGTCGTATCTCGGAGCTCAAATGGTACTTCAAACTTAGTGGTCGCCTTCGGGTATCCGCCTACACAAAGTAACTCAGGATACATGCGAGTGACGTCTTCTGCGGCAGTAGGCTTGCGGGGGGTTTTCGGCAACGGCTGTAAAGGTAGTCAGCAGGCGATCATCATGTGTGGTAACTTGTCCATCCCAATAAAGATTCAAACGCAATTCTTGCATTACCGGGCGGGACAAAAGAAGTTGATACTTCACTCCATGAAGGACCAGTGCTTTTACAGTCGTACTCTTGCCCTGACACGTAATGAAGATCTCTGTCCATTCATCATACAGTTGTTTCCTGCCATCATAGCCGTACACGACGACGGGACAATCTTTTCTTATAGTTAGCTGAGGAATCACGTCTTTGTTAATGACAGTGATTGACGCTCCACTGTCAACGAGAGCTTTCACATCCTTCCCATTTACTTGCGCAGGCACGTATATTAGCTTGGCGCGGTCCGTCAGAAAAATCTTTTCATATGTTTGGGACGAAGGGTCGTCAGAACATCCTTTGGTAAATTTCCTTTTCTTCGTCTGCCTTATGTTTTTCGTAGACGGCTCGGGTTCGCTGAATGGGTCTGGCCATCCAGGTGCTGGAAACATTTCAGCGGTGGTCACTTCTCTCGCCGAAGACTGTCGCTGTTGAACGAACAACAGCTTCATAATCTGCAGTAGCTCCTCAGGCGTTCGTGGTGTTCCAAGCTGAACGTGGCGCTGCATGCATTCAGGAAGTCCCAACGTGATGAGGGACACAAGTGACGAGTCGGAGAGTGCAGAGTCCGCCGCATGCAATAGCCTCCACTTCTCAAAGAAGTAGTTCGTAACAGGACCAGAGCGGTACCTCAAGGCTATTGCACGGTCCCAACTTCGAAACTTGCTTTCACAGAATGTCGCTAGAAAGCTCTGCCTCCAGTCAGCCCAAGGATGTCCTGCCTTCTCTGTTACTCGAATGTCATGCCAAGTCTTCGCAACGCCTCCCAGGTAGAATCGCATGTGCATTATTTTGTCGCGATCGTGATTCCAAAAATTTCGATCGCACGCGTATTCGTAGAAGTCAAGCCAGGCCTGAGCGCTCATTGATGATGATCCATCGTAGATCTCTGGCTTAGTTACTTCCAATGGTGGTTTCAGAGATCGGCCAACTCCTGTCTGCATTATAAGCTCCAACAGATGTTGTTGCCGCTTGCTATTTTCTTCCTGCAACTTGATTATATCTTGGAAGGTATCTTTGCCTCTTAACGGGCTGTCTGTTTCAGCAACCTCCTCTTTTGTCAGTCCGGCTTCGTGTAGTCTATCTTCACCATGGAGCCGACCAGTATGCGCGATGGCCGCTTTAAGTTCCTCGTGATTCATATCTTCTTTCGAAAATTGGCGATGTCGCCGAACAGTCAAAGCTCACGCGAACAGATCGACTTTCAACCATAGACGCGGCATGCAACACTCACCGTCTTGACACATCTTGCAGCGACGTCGACGCGCATGGTCGTCGGAAAATCGGATCTGTTCAGGCGCGCACAGGATCCTGCAGTAGACTGCGCCAAAATTGTAACGACACCGAGGAATCATGAATCCAATACGGTCGCCATTACTGTTTATTTCAGTTCTTCTTCTTTCTCGCTCTCTAAGAGCTGTACCCTTGCGTCTTCTTTTCCATCTTCTTCCTTACAAAACATTTTGGCGTCCATGCATAAATTTGATCAAGGACTACAATACAAGGCCGCAATATAGACATGCCAAACCAAATACACGCCTAATAGCAAACGAGGCCATGATGGAGAGGTCTTGGAAGTACTGATCTTCAGGTAAGAAGTGGTCCTAAATAGATCGCGAATACCAGTGGAAGTACCTCGGCATTCTCAAAGAGACTCGAGTGCCTGTTATGAATATAATAAGAGACTACAATTGGGGATGACATCGCCGAAAGTCGTTCATGACAGGGCGTCGTTTATCAAGTGGCGAACAGCTCATGTGCACTGGCACTCTGTGCGACTATTTTCATGGGAAGCAAGCTTGCGCCGTGCGCAGACTTCCACACGACTGAAAAAGAAATAAATGATTGAAAAACAAGACAGAAGAAACAACATAGCCAGTTTGCGAATGAAATATGATACACCCAACATTTTGAGCGAGGTTGTCAAGATAAGCCCTAGCAGAAAATCCGGTACTTGTCTTTGGGCATTATAGCACAGAGCCTCTTCTGTAGCATAAGAGGGAAACAACCCTGTCTGCTTGGTATGATCAAAGTGAAGAAATCCAGGAGCGGCTATCAAGTTTTCTCTGCTCCGCCTCCGCATTACACAATGCGCTCGGTCAGTTGCTTGTAATAGGAAAAGAAAAATACATAAGAAGTCATAATTATTGCTGCCACGAATCCTCCCGCAGGCATGAATGATACAGACGGTTGAAGCGAGTCTGCATGCTAAAATGGATGAGGAAAATTGGCGCGTACAAGATATGAAGGTTCTTATACGCAAACTTGCGGACATGTAGACTAGCAAGCCTGTTGCCTAATACTATACTGCTAGCTAGGATAGAGCCAAACATAAATTTTTGCCGCCAAACGAGTTCGTAATGTTGCCACTTCGGAGCAAAGTAGCCACCAAGCAATCCTGCCGTCATCACTCAAAAAGAACGTCGCCTACCAGATTATTCATAAAGTCTTGTTATAAAAAACTTGATAAGACTACGCTGTTCATAATATGCATCAGCAGTTTTAGTGCTTGCACTTGAACTAAGTTTTAGCGCCATATTTGCCTTAAAATTCCCATTACTTCAAAGAGAACAGTATGATACTCAGGAGTTCGTGGCACGTTAAGCTGCAGCACCACTGGAATCTTTGCCGAATATCAACTGGTCGTACTGGTTTCTGCGTCCACAGCAGTAACAACCATTGGACAAATAAAATTTATTCGATACGACTCGACCGTTCTGTAGAGATGCGTAACAGCCAGTTACCTAGATAACTTACAGATATTAAATACCTGTCTCAAAAGCATAGAGAAACCAGAACGAAAACGAAAACAAAGCGTAAACAAACAGTTCCTAAAATTGTTCTCTGGAACACAGCTCTACGAACAACGTGTGCATAAGTAATACTCGCTTCCAAAAGTGGAACTCATTGTGTTCTCTTATGTTGAAGTTCACGCGAAGCGTATGCAAATTGTCTCTCCAAATTATCTTGGAGCGCTGTGCATTACTTGTTTCGCGGAAAGGGCAATTTGCATAATCCCACGGGTCTTCTAAGATAGCAGGGTTCAAGTTAAGCCTCTGAGAGCAGCACTTCTCGCTACATTAAACCTGAACCGTATGACGCCGATGCTGCTACCTTATGGACAGCACGCGAAGAGCGACAATTTGCGATTGGGCGTGAGAGCAGTATTCTATAGAGCGCAAAAAAAAAATACGCTTTTTTATTCGCAGGTGTTGGTCTTTGGTTAGCGCTTAGAAGAAATGGAGCTCGCCAGCTGGTTGTAAACAACACACCGGACTTACTAACTTTAACTGCTCCTCGCTGGAGTCTCAACGGACTCTGGTGAGACGGGCGCGAGTCGGGGCCTCGTCATGCGGTGTCCCGGACTAGGGACGCCGACCATGTAGCGGGGTCATGCTTTGGCCCCCCAAACTCTCTTTCTTTTCACAATAAATGTTTTCATCTCTCTCTCTTTAACTTTATCGAATGGCGAAGGATGAGAACTGCATTCAAGGAATGCATAGTTGGCAGCACTTGTAGATACACAGCGAATATGAGTTCTTGAGAAATACAGGTCAGACTTGAAGTAGCTTGCGGAATAATAATCGTGATAAAAACACTAATCTTCATAAATTGTTTAATTATACCGGTACCCGGGTTAGATTTCTAAGCAATGATTGGCTCGTTTTCGAAGTCTGTTTTTAGGCGTACATTAACTTGTATCCCGTATTTCACTCGTTAAAGTACTTCAAAACAAATCATGCAGTATAAGTCAAGTTCAAGTTACTATACTACCACAGTGGAAATAACATAACCTACATATTGGAGTGACAAATTCAGTACCTGTTTTTATGAAACACGAAAATAGACATGCATGTAAGTGTATATCTAAGTGCTTGTATAAGTTATGTTCCCAGTGAACGTCTGCAGAAATGGCAGCCGACCGAACACTGGTGTAGCCAGGATGGGGTAGTGTTCATAACCTCCCTACCCTCCCGATATTTCAAAATTTTGCATGCGGGTATACATATACACGCACACACACAAAAAAAGTAGACCTTATTTTTAGATCTGGCGGTCTCATGCCGCCAATTTCCCACAGGGTGGGTGCCCTCCCAAGCGACTATGAACTTCATTCTGCCGTGCACCGGCCGGAAGTGCGCTTGTGCCTCTTTAACCAGTAGGTGCCTGGCGGCTCCAATTCTCTACCTTCCACAGCCGCGGCGGATGCTAAACTATTTCACCAAGGTTGTGGTGGGTTAAGGTCCGCCCAGGGGCCTTCGCAGAACCTTATGGGGCTTCCTTTCGAGATGACTACCCAGAAAACTGAGCGCCAGCTCGGTGTACTCATCT
This sequence comes from Rhipicephalus appendiculatus, assembly GCA_030522465.1. Taxonomy (NCBI): domain Eukaryota; kingdom Metazoa; phylum Arthropoda; class Arachnida; order Ixodida; family Ixodidae; genus Rhipicephalus; species Rhipicephalus appendiculatus. Next base: position 678,773 of record JALIZH010032946.1, on the reverse strand, counting down.
ACCCATTGAGAAAAACCGGTGGGTTCCCGGACGGCACTGGGAATCGTACCCGGTACCTCCCGCATTAGAAGCGGACGCTCTAACCATAATACCCACCGTTGCGGTTAGAGCGTCCGCAGCGGTGACAGACGAGCGCTGACTTACAACTGGTTTGTAGATTTGTAGATGATTATATGGTAATATTTGACGCCAGCGCATCGCGGAACGCCGACGTAGCAGATGTGTTGACAATCTTCCAGGAAGTTCTGATTCCATTGGTAATCGCGCATGAAACGGCAGCATACAACACTATCATATTTTCAGATCTTTAACTAACATCTACTGACGAACACACTTGTTGCATAAAAAACCGCAAGCTAACAAACGTTGGCTTCAGTATGATTCTGCGCATTCAAAACTCGTCAGCGAAGCATAGCTAAACTATGTTTCACTAATCCGCTTCAAAAATAATGTTCTCATTTGATGACCGAGAGCCTTAACAGAAAAGGTCTTTGTTTAACAGACGCGGGGTTCCCCAAGTTTTTGTTAACCTCAATACTTCAGGGGTTGCTCAAAAATGAGCACAAGTTTGAGCAGTCGACTTGTAGGGTGTCTGCAGAAAAGCGAGAAACTGCAATTGTTCCATATTCGCATAATCTTTCCCACAATCTGAAAAGAAAATGGCTCAGAGAGCTAATGTTCGCGTTGCATTTTCTGCAGCTGATACGTTGTCTATACATTCGCAGGATCACTGATCCGAATCACAAAAAAAAGGTGCAGCATGTACTACCCCTTACAAAAATTCTTATTGAAAAAACATAGAGAAGTTATTGAGCAATGTCAACAGATGACATTGAAAAAGCATAACGGATCAATAGAAAAACTGTTGAGGAAGTTGTTGACCACCATTGAAAATTGGCCCGCGACTTTCAATTGAAAAACCATAAAGCAAATCCATATAATCAATATTGATTTATCGTTGAGAGGAAATGAACTGACAATTGCGAATACATTGCGAATCAATGAAAATACACCGTTGAGGAGGCAGTTGTTGACCAGTATTGAAAATTGGCCCGCGACTTTGAATTGAAAGACCATAAAGCAAATCAATATAATCAATATTGATTTATCGTTGAGAGGAAATGAACTGACAATTGCGAATACATTGCGGATAAATGAAAATACCGTTGAGGCAGTTGTTGACCAGTATTGAAAATTGGCCCGCGACTTTCAATTGAAAAGCCATCAAGCAAATCAATATTGAGTTTTTGTTTAAAAAATGGTGAATGCCAAATTGACGTATCGTTGAGAGTGTTTTCACTTTCAACAGTGAAGGGTTATTGAAACATGGCTGAAACTACGAGCCTAACTGATATTATTCTTGCTTCGGGAGAATGGCCAAACATAAATGCAAGCACATGTGTACAGCAAGCCTAACTCAATAACCTTGGGCCTGCAGTACAGAAGTGCCCACATTTACATTTGCCCATTCTTTCAAAGCAACAATAATCTCAATTAGGCAACATAGCTTCAGATTCGTGCCAGCGGGAATAAAACCTTTCAACATAATTAATGGTTACACTGCTTGTTTTCACACAGCGTAAGGTGCAGAAAAGATTATGTTAAAAGATTACTGAACTCTTTGTAATATATCTTCAAAGTCCATCGAAGCCAATACTAACACCAGTTTCCTCTACAAACAGATATTCATACAGAACATAATTTAGCACTGTACATGCCTCCCTCTACCTATTGAGGTAGTGTATGGAAGGTGCAAGCACCTGTGAGTTAACGACACCTTTCTTACACTCGAGGTTACAACACCAATGCACAGGCAAAGCAGCAACACATGAACATCGCCATGAACTTGTATTCTGCTCAACTAGCATGTTTTAATGTATACTAGCCGAGTTTCGGTGAAACTTGGCAAAAAATACAAGAAAACACAATTTTCTAAGTAAAATATTTATTTTTTAGCAAGCAATTTTTGTTCAAATTTTTAAATATTTGCAGTTTGACATAGCAGAGTACTTCTCACTAATGTGCAAATCGCATCCAATATGACAAAATAATTTGAACACTATAGAAAGCACCATTTGAATAAATAAAAATAAAATCTTTGGTGACTAGACGTGCCAAAAACTAAAAATAGCAAACGCTGCAGGCGGGGCATGCCACTATGGGATGAAATGTACAGGAGTGAACAGGATTCATACTGGTTTTGAAGTCCAAATTGAAGAATTTTCAAGGATTCCTATTGAAGATTTTTGGAGGACACAAAGAAGCATCCCAAATACCAATTTTCTGCTCTAACAAAGTTTCCAAAATAGTATGGGCAGCTTTATGCATTCAAAGTACGAAACTTCGATTCAACCAATAAAAACCTAGAGGCAGTGAAGCCAAGGAAGGTATAGGGGACATTATTTGTAGGTTTCCACTGTAGAGCAGTGAGTATGACACGAATGGAAATGAATTAAAGTGGATGAAAAACCAACTTGCCGCTGGTAGGTACTAAATCTACAACCTTGGGAAATGCTTCCGATGCTCTACCTGATCACATCAGTTCCTAACGTGCACATAACTTCACGGCATTACGCAGCTACTAGGACATCTTTCATATTAGATAAGTCATTTTGTTCAGTTCCCACATTTCACTTTTTCAGTATTTAGGAAACTGTTGTTTTATGAAAGTGACGTACATACGACGCTTCTACTTTTACAGATTACTGACCGGCTAAACAATGAAATGGCAATGACCGCTACAAGATTTTCCCCCCCCATTTTCACAATTTCGTTGAATACATGTTTACAGTCATCACGCTTCTCCTGTTTTTGAAGTTTGATAGGGATTGAGTCAAATGTGAATTGGACTTCTGCCAGTAGAGCAAGCAACTTAGCAAATACCCTCTAGGTATAATGTCAAGGTCTTCATATACACAAAAGAGGAATAGAAAGCATTACATGGTAGCCAATCACTAAGCCTGTGCAGCAATGCCTGCAGCTTTAGTCTGAAGTACTTGCTTTCTAGCACAGAGCATAAGCTCTTTTTTTTTCAAGTTTGCCTGCATAGGACAGTGGATGTTTGTTGAGCTAGAAGATTTATCACACGACCGAGACCTAGCCATAGAATGGCAGAAATCAGCACAAGCGCTGGAAGTGAAGTCGAGTCCTAAGAAGCCAAGTCGAGAGAAAGGGGGGAGAAGGCAGAGCAGCAGGTGCGGAATTGAAATGAACGATAGGTCAACCGATGATGCAAGCAGGGGAAACACAGTAGCAAAGACATCACTGAGCACGACATGTTCCCTCAGTTTGCTGGACGAATGTTTACCGACCATAGAAAGCAAGTAGTATAGTCAATATTAGATACCACATGCCAAGAAATTCCAAAGGTTTTCAAGGAAAGAAACCAATTCCAGCTTTCTCAAGGGCCCTGAAAATGTACTCTCCAATTTCAAGGGTTTTCAATCGTTTAGAGGACCTGCATGCACACTCAGTAAGCAGCAGATCACAATTTAATGTGGAATGTGTGCGCTATGAATACCACCAAAATACATGATTGCCTAAGCTTTATCAGGAGCTCACTTAATGTAACTGTGCATAAACATAAACATTACAATATTGCAACCCTTGACTAGTGAATGCAATTGGTGCTAAATTAGCATAATGTGATCCTTCATTTACTTGCACATTATAAAACCACAGTCATTCACTGTTAGTTGCACCATCTATCTTCGGCTGTTCGGGCGACTTCGGTTCCCTCGACAGAAGAGGTGCCAGGGTGTTCTTTGCATTCGTCCCGGGCGATTTACGACAAATGAAGCCTGCGAAAGAAGGACAGGGCACTTATAACTAAAACTTCCACAAGAAAAATATAATATAGTATGCACAGATCATAATGAAATTCTTTCATTAGTTCTGTGTGGGTGTAGCTGCAGTAAAGGCTGGGACCGAGCTTGTTGGTATCGTTATATTTTGAAAGCAGTGAGCACACGAAGACAAGGACAGAAAAAAATGACACACAGAGCACTACTTCCAACTAATATTGATTGCAACAAAGAAATATATCCAGCCAAAAAATGAACAAACACAGGAAACGGTGAAGGAGACAGGAAAGCAGCTAGACAACCAACCGTAGTCAAGCCGTTTTCCTGTCTTCTTCGCTGTTTCCTATGTTCGTTAATTTTTTGGCGAATTATATTTCCTTCATGCAATGCACCAACTAGCCCAACGACGAGTGTTATTAGAACATTTATTGCAACACAAGCACGCCATATATATGCAGTTTCTTTGCTCATCTCGTGGTACCACGCATGCTCAAGAACAAGACTCACATTGTTTCGTCGCTAAAGATTCGTTGCCGTTTCTGTGCACAATTGATGCCTTTAATCTTTAGCGACAGCTGTGTTCTTGAGCACGCATGTTACCACGACATGAGCGAAGAAACTGCACATATGTATTGTCATAAATATTAGATGGAAGTAGTGCTCTGTGCGTCATTTTTTCACTCTCCTTGTCTTCACGCACTCACTGCTTTCCAAATAACTGCAGTGCATCACCAGCATTGTGCATTCCTCAGTAAAGAATGCAAAAGAGGGCAAGAACAAAAAGTACGCTGTGCAAGAACTTTATGAACACCTTCAAAGCCAAAGGTGTGAACCATACTTTGCCATTTTAGCTGCAACATATTTTCCAGCTATACATATAACAGAAATCAAAAGAGACAGGGCAGAGCTCTTGCCTTCAACTGGTGAAATTCATTCACAAATGCAAGTTATCCCCTATGGCAGGGGTCTCAAACTCACCTCAGCCAGCGGGCCGCAGACACGCAATTAAGTCCCGCCAGGGCCGGGGCAGTGCAGGAGGTAGGAGTAGGGGGGGGGGGGGGGGGGGGTATTTGTACAATTTGCCTGAAAACGCTGCTATTTGAAAGAAAACTTTCCCATATCTCATATACAGGTCATTTCTCAAGGAGATTTGGTGCCAGGATTCCAAAAACATGTCGATAACGATCTGCAAAATTACTCAAATCTGGACTCCGATTATAAAATATAACTTTTGTTTCACGGTTATGTTTCAAAACAAGGTGAACACAAGGGATGCCTCACGGAGACAATGCCTTAGACCAGTCAGGTCTGTAGCTCACGAACATACTTGATAACAAAATTAAAAAAATGTGGGGCGAAGACAGTCATGTGATGGCCGCGGGCCGCAACCGAGAGCCTCGCGGGCCGCATGCGGCCCGCGGGCCGCGTGTTTGAGACCCCTGCCCTATGGGCTAACAAATGCTCCAACAAGTGTGCTAGAAATGAACATGCAAGCAGGTCAGCAAAAACTTTCACTGACGACAGAAGTCAGTCGGTAAGGTTCTTAGTAAAATATGCCACTTCTCGCCCTGCGGGTTCACAAATGATACAATTACATTTTTGAACCAGCCATGAAACTGCAGCAATCTTCTTGCCAATCTGTCAAGTGAGCAGTCAGAGCCCACATGTCCAGTTAAAAACATGGGGTACATTTTTAATATCAACAGTCCACCAATAGGATGCATTGCTCGGTGCTTTTACTTGCACATACAGTGGCTTCCTTGCACGTGTCATTGTTTAAATTTCGTCAGCTGAATCCTAGTGCTCTCTGGCAGTTGAGCTACCAAAAAGACTGAGCTGCCTCTGCCCTTCACTCTTCCCTTTTCTGTTCAGCAAACTAGCCCAACTATTATGTTTAGTAAAAAAAAGTTACAAAAACTACAAGGCATTTTGTTGGAGTCACGTGCTATGTGACGTCAACAGGCAGAAAAAGAGTGTTCCACACTCGCCGTCATGGCTACTAGCGTCACTGACTGACGCTCCCATGTTTAATGCACATATATAGCCCATAAAGTGGACGGGGGATGGCCGCCACAGTAGCTCAGTTGGCAGAGCATCAGACGCATTATTCAAAGGTTGCAGGTTCAGTCCTTGCCCGCGGCAAGTTATCCTTTCGTCCACTTTTCTTTCTTCACATTAACATTACATTTAGTACTAATAACATCCCCTATACTTTCCTTGGAATTATTGTCTGTTAGTTCTCATTAATGTTGTGTCTAACAAACAAAAGCAAACCTTTAAAATTTACACTTCTTAAAGACTTCAAGGCATTTTAAATAATTTTGTCACTTTACCCAAGTGAGATGCGAATAGCAGTAGAAAATTCGTATTGTGCAGCATATTTTTATTGCTCCTAAATGAAATTCTACCACGTCACAAGAATTAAGGGTAGCTTCATTTTATTTGTATTGTAAACACTAAAATGCTGGTAAGTGCATTTTGCATGTCATAATTACTGTTCATAAGCTTCTCTACAAAAAAAATGTAATACCACTGCTGACAGAAAAGTGTGTTTTCAAGCTTAGGACATTTTACTTTGGTTTTAGTGCAGTTGTGCAAGCTGGTTGCAATAAAGCCTGCAAAATAAACACAACAGCTATAAGGAATGTTATGTCTTAAAAATGGCATATCCACTGTGGGATATATTTGCGAGAATATTAATCTTTTTTTATAACTATAAACCCACACTTACTAACAAGCAGTCCACAACAGCCAAATGCTCCTTTAAAGTAAGAAATCACAAAAGAGTTGAACAGTTTCACAGTGGGATTCTAAGATACATGTCACGGTTTGTAAGAAGCAAAAGATAGCAGACACCAAACGCCAACTCAGAGCTGTTTGATTTAGTCAGCATGTTGAAAAATGTTATACATGTTTTCATTAACTAAGTAGCGAAGGTGATTGATGGTGTTTTATAAATGGCCAAGGTGCTTAGCGGCAAACAAGCACCAAACATCAAATGTAAATATAAGGGCACCACCAATCACACAAGTGGACACTGAATAACTCATCTAGCATACAATATAGTATTATCGCAGTGAAGGTTTTAATGGCAGACAGGACAATGTTAACCACCAAACTAAACATTAGCAGAACAATGTAAAAATGAATATGGAAGTTACTGGGCATTACAGTGCAAGGAGCGTGCATGCAAAGATTTGCTTCATAAAGACAGATTCACAATAAATGCAGAAATGAAGTATGGTGAAGCTCTAGAGGCACACTGTATGCAAGTCTGGCGAGAAGATAGTCAGCATGTCATCAATAGACATGGCAGCAAGAGTATCATTACTCAACGATAAGACACTTGATGTGTCCCTTGTTTCCTTTCCTCTGTGAAAATTACTTTTTGAAACTGGAATATGTGGCAGGGTTTTTACTAATAACCTCCAATCGGTAGTCAGCACTCTGTCTGTGCTCCACCAGTCTTGCTCTTCATTAATTTTTTGTGCTGTTTCACACATAAAGGTAAAGAATAATACTTGGATGCCATAGTCCGCTGCCAGTTCACTTGTGCAACTTGGTTAGGGCAAATACAATGCCCAAGACGGCACCACTCCACTGCACAAGCATGCAAACCTTACAACTTTTACCAAGGCTTTACTTCATCGTGAAACTCTGAAAATCACTTTAATTCTGCCGTGCATAGACGTTTGCTCAGTCAGACATCTTGCTATGGCGCAGTGCAGGTAGTTGACACTTCATTTCTGAATATTAGTCTTGATCTAAGGTGTCTCTTCTATAATCTTTTCAACTCAAGGCATCCAGTACATTGTACCACAAACATGTACTACACGGCCAAGTGGAACATGTATATGACGTGCACTTGCTATTACGTGTTTCCTGTCTTGGAGATGCTCACAATATGGGTGGAATAAGTTTATCATTTGAAAAAATCTTATTTGTCTATTTGCAGTGATGGAAACAAATGCGTTCCATTTAATATGGCCTTGTCCAGATTTGCAGGAAGAATGCTCCCCTCTTTTACAGCAAGTTGTCCACCACTTCAGTCCTTTGAACAGCCGTCTGTGCTGGGAACATGCATAACAGATACCACAAAAAGTTCCATAAATTTGCGCACAAAAGAGGCCTTACAGTACACAAGTAGTAAATATTAAACACGATGGCTTGACATAAGCATATGTTTATATACCAATATTGTCCTCGAAAATGGGCCCAGTATGCATTAAGAACAAGTATTAGAGGAGTAATGGCTCACTGCAAACAATTGTAATAATGCATTAGGTGTAACAAAAGAGGATGAAATATACAGCTTGCCATATAGGTCAATTGAACACAAGAAAACTTCAGCAGCAACCCCTAATAAATGAATACATCTATGATAAATGTGCAATTTCTGTTCAATTTAATGAGCCCTTGATTCAACCCCCCTTTTGTTCTTTCATAGCGAGGGCCTCGTGCCAGAAAGCTTGATGCCCTCAGGTAGCATTTGAGCGTGTATTGGTCAGCTACCAGTTCGCAAAGAGATCCCGGGCTACGCGATACCAGCATGGCTGTGAATGCTGGTGTGGCACTGCCGGGATTACACACACAGAGGTGCCCACTGGGTGGATGAGAGAGCGACTTTGAGGGTAGCTAAAGCGATGGAGTATCAGATGCAATACTTTGCTGTAGGTTCAGGCCCTGGCAGCAGTATGCTGTGTTTTTGTCCACATTAATTCCTCTTAATTTATGTCATAATTACAACACTACATTTAAAAACTACGAATGATCTCCCCTATGCCTCCCTTGGCTTCATCAGGTTGTGTCTAACAAAGAAAATAGGCCCTTGATTTATTCCCTTTCTTTTGTTTGTTCAATTTCTCAGTGCTTTAAGCACGCCAGAGCACAAATTGCATACCGCGTTCTCAGATAAACAAAAGCAGCATTGTTGCCAGTTTCATGGAATCCTACACCTTAGTACTGAATCGTGCAAATAACAGCCCCATTTAAATTCCTCCTTCTTTATCAAAGCACCAAGGAAAACAAAAACTGTATAGTACAACACAATCAAGTATAGTGTTTCAATGCACCAGCACAGCCTAAACCATTTGGGATAAGAAGCTGTTGCAACAGCGCTACTTCACTGTTACAAGAATTTGTGTTTGAACAGAAAGAAAATATGAAATGACAAGATAAATGTCTGGCCCAATTTTTTTTTAATACAGCAACAAGCAGAGCATGCACTTGCTTAATAAGCGTAACTTCAACTGACACTAACCACCAATAACTTGTTAACTACTTTTAATTACTGACTTGAGCGCAACTATACCAAGTTTTTTTTTCAAATGTCGTCACGTCCTGGTCATGTGTAGTTCAGAGGCGCCACGTTGCCGGCACGCCGGGCGCTCCTAGCTCCGACATCACCCATAAAATTCGAAGTTGAACATCTCGGATTACATGCAACGTTCGTGATTTCAAAGAAAAAAAAGGTTGGCATGCCATAACCTGGCACGCACTATATCGGTCTAACATCAACCACTTCCCTCATGTCATTAATTAAAAAGTGGAGAAACGATTAGCTGCGTCAATGTAACTTTGCTTGCGGCAAAGAATTTACGCCTCGACTTAAGAGTTCCTGTGCGAAAATTACAGGAGCCCGACTGTCATACAACGTTTATAAAAAATCTGTCATGTCCAAAAAGAAAACACGCTACATGCACGATGTGCGACTTCCCATTAAATCAGTTTACAGTTGTCTGTGTGCAGGGGCGTAGCCAGAAATTTTTTTTCGTGGGGAGAGGGGGGGGGGGGGGCTCCTTGAAATGGTAAGTTTTCGCTCTGTAAGACATGGCGAAAAAAATTTCGATGGGGGGCACGGGCCCGGTGTGCCACCCCCTGGCTACGCCACTGTATGTGTGGTACTTCCTGTTACTACTTGTATCTACAGCGCGATTCACACAAATGCACGGCTTCCAGCGGACTTCTTGTACACATCTAAGTGCTACGAGCAGCGACCTTGCGCAGCCAGAGTATTATATTATCCAATGCACAATCGTGCTAATTATTTGCAAAAGCGACGCAGCACGAAATACGGCAATGCAACCTGAGGCATGCTCTGAGCAGCGTAGCGTATGCATGACAGCATTGTGTTATTCATCTGCGTCCCCGTCTACCTTTGCACTTTAGTTCATTATACCCATGCTTATTGAACTATAACGTCAAGTGCATGTGGAACTAGTACGTTTAGAAGCAGACCCACTTTTACGGCGACAAGGCATTCTACAAGCCGCTTCAGGCGACGATCTCGCACTGTACACAACCAAGGAATAACGGCTCAGCAACACAAGGCTTGCATGACAAGAGCACAGAATCGCTAATGGAAAGTGCATTCGTCGCCTTGTTTACAGCTGCAATCAACGCATACGGCAACACACACGGCCAAGCACAGAAAGCAAAGATGTTAGCGCAATGCATACTTCCGTATCAGGCCCTTTATCTTGCACAGCGGGGTAACTCGCCGCCCGAGCACTCTTCCCTGCATAAAAGTCGTCACGCACTAATGTAACTCAGTTACCCGATTTGACAACATTCTTGAACTCACCGAAGTGTGGTATCCGCTGGTGTGAGTCCTGTGAGTCTCGTCAAATGGCGCGCTTGCGATCCCGTTCAGACAAAGCTGCACCCGCTGCACGTCCGTTGTTTGGACCCATGACGACGCATCGCCGCCGTAGATTCCGTGTCAAACAACAACCCGAACCACCCGTACGCACCGACACGCAATGTAAGCAGTACTACGTGTCCGTTCAACGACGATAACCACGCGTAATGTTGATAAACACGGTAAAAGTATGCACGTACGCGAAGCAAACTTTGTTCGCAGCGAGAGCGTTCGAGTCCGGGCAGGCCTAAAACGTCACCGCGCCGACTGCGCTTGCGCGCTCTCCGGTTTGAACTGATTGGCTCTCGCTCAGCGGGCGCGCGATTTGAACTGCGTTGGCCTGGCTTAGCCTGGCTATAGCCTGGCAGCGCTCTCCTCCGTCCTTCGGCTACACCTTTCTGTTATGGCTAGAGTACAGCTCTCCTACAGTGGCGTTATCGCAAACCGAAATGAGTTTTTTGGAGGCGGGGTAGACAGATGCCATGACAGATGCTCTTTGGCTTTTGTGTTTTGTTTTTTGTTATACCATGTTGCTGCCTATCTAGTGTTAAGACGTTAAAACTGTTTACCGATCGCTGTTTTTTTTTTATCGTTTCTTCTTGCCTTCGCGCATGTTGGCAAGATTCGCACGTGGCGGCGATGGCGCAGTTCGTTTGGGTCACTTCATTTTGTTTTTTTTTATGCTTCTTCTAATAAACCTTCCAGTTGCGAGTAAGCGTTGTGTCCACTTCGTCCTGTCCTTTGGGCTGCTTTAAATAGTATGGAACCATACCAACGACCCAGCTGTCGACCATGCTAGAGTCTATTCACGGCCTCTTAGATCGCGCCGACGTGCAATCTCGGAGGCCATGCCTTGTTCCCCACTTCTTTCTCGCACGCGCGCCTTTTGTACGATCGGGCGTCAGCAACCGCGTCAGCTCGGTTCTTAATACTACTACTGCGCTTTTGTTGTTTAAACATATGCAGCATCTGTACACGAGGGGTGCGTTTTAATTACTGCTAGCAGTAACAACTGTTGTCCTTACGGCTGGCTAAAAGTGTGCGTCCATGCGTGTGTAAAACAAAGGCACGTAGAAAACCCGCACCTTTTGACAACAAGTGTTCGCAGTACCAGTTAATACCTCTTCGTATTGAACAACGAATAAATTTCACCATCAATTCCTCGCCCTTAGTCGTCCTAACCGTGACGCATTGATGATGATTCAGCTGTAACTTCTTTCGTATTGATGTACTTTGTTAGCCTTAATTGATATATTTCAAGTGGCACACGTAAGGAAGTTCGTATACATACTATGAATTTCAAATCTCCCGCTGAAACAGTATTTAAAAGTGCACTGCATGTCGTCGTAATAAAAGCAGGAGAAAGCTTTTATAGAAGGGCAACAGCTAATCGAAAAAGTATGGTTTAACAAACTTCGTTTCTGGGCAAGTTCGTTTACATTTGAATAGAAAGCCAATATACTGAATAGTAACCGCAATAAAAATACTGAATTCTTCTACTTATTTACGGAACACTACAGCGCAAAAAATACACGACGGACGAAAGGAACACAAACGACGACGACACGCGCGTGTCGTCGTCGTTTGTGTTCCTTTCGTCCGTCGTGTATTTTTTGCGCTGTAGTGTTCCGTAAATATGTACCAACAAGCCCAACTCGCCACTTTAACCATTCTTCTACTTATGTCTTGAAAAAAAAAAGCTGTTGTCCTGTGTTCAATGTGATTGTTGTTCCGCTTCGAAGTTGCGCTTTGCAGTTTTGCACGAAATACGTTGCCCTTGGCATCAGGGGCGTAGCCAGAAATGTTTTTCGGAAGGGGGGGGGGGGGGGGGGGGGCACCTCCTTGATTTCGGAGGGGGGCACCTGCCTGAAATGGTCATTTTTCGCTCTGCATGCCATGGCGAAAAAAAATTTCGGGGGGGCACGTGCCCGGTGTGCCACGCCCTGGCTACGCCACTGCTTGGCATTGAAGAAACAAAGGCGGAACGGGCACACAGTGCTTGCAAGGATTTTATTCTCTTTTGCGAGTTACTGTGTTCGTTAAGTATCCGATCTATAAATACAAGACAATATTTACAAGTTTCCGATGGATTTTTGTAGCATCTTTGCTCCCAGAGAAGTCAGAGTCAAAGAACCCGCGCATACACAAAAACTGTTCTCGGAGTGGTAAATAACGATGAAAGAGAACGACACGCACACCATCGGCGTACGTGACCAAAGGGGGAGGAGGGGGGGGGGGGCTGTTCAACACCCCCCCAGAATTATTTACCGTTGCATCCGTATGTAAACACACGCATGACAACCCCCCCCCCCCCCCCCCCCAAAAAAAAAAAAAAAAAAAAAAAAAAAAAAAAAAAAAAAAAAAAAAAACTTACGTCCCTGACGCACGCCATATAGAATTTGAGAATGTGCAAACCACGCCTGCACGCCCAACCTATATCTTCATTTATCGATCGTAGCGCGAGGTACAGGTTTCACAAGAAAGGGTCGGTCGAGAAGAGAGAACCACGAAGAATGTATGTGAAAGAAACGTGGAGTTTGAAAGGTAATTGTGGGAGGAAGTTCTGCAGGTCCGGTGCACATATAGTTGGAGGAATGAAAGGGCGCCCTTACGAAAATTGCCTGTATTATACTAGTTTGTGACCATTTTGGCCGCGGCACGGCCTTCGTCAGTACCAGAACTTTCACGAATGCTGGACCACCACCGAATTGTTCAACCAATGCGCGAGTGCATGCGTGCGTGCGTGCGTGCCTGCGTGTGCATGTGTGTGTGTGCGTGTGTGTGTTTGTTCGTGCGTGCGTGTGCGTGTGTGTATCCTGGACGGACCTACAGTATCGAAATTTGTGAGATGGCACTGAGTGAAATAAATGGGGCTTACCAGAGGTTAATGGCGCGGGAACTACATTAGGTCGCACGATAGTTGCATCGGCAGTCAATAATTCCTGGATGGTATTTCGACATAACTATGTCGATGGCATTTTTATTGCAAACTACTCAACAGAAATATTGCTGACGAAATAGTTCCTCAATGGCATTTCGATAGAAATGAGTCAATGAAATTTTTATTGCAAAATGCTCAACAGAAATATTGTTGACGAAATATTTCCTCAATGGTATTTCCATAGAAATGAGTCAATGAAATTTTTATTGCAAAGTGCTCAACAGAAATGTTGTTGACGAAGTATTTCCTCAATGGTATTTTGATAGAAATGAGTCAATGAAATTTTTATTGCAAATTGCTCAACAGAAATATTGTTGAGGAAATATTCCCTCAATTGTATTTCTATTGAAATGAGTCAATGAAACTTTTATTGCGAACTGCTCAACAGAAATTTTGTGGACGAAGTATTGAAGAAAGTCAATGAGTATTGCGGAACCATGGATAATCAATGAAGTCAATAATTCGATCACAATCCGGCAATGGAAAATCAAGAGTCATTTTCATAAGGGACTAAGCAAAAGATTCAGTTTGTCCGGTGCACAGTGAACGTTGTATATCGTGTACCTTTATCCTACGGCTAATTTTACATGGTCAAACTTTTTGGGGTGCAGCGCTATAAAACACACAGACAGAGAAAGACATAGTAGACACGACGGACACTGCCGTGTCTACTATGTGTCTCTATGTCCTCATGTTTCATAGCACTGCACCCCAAAAAGTTTGACCACGAACCAACTCGCCCAAACCAAAGTTCTGCTAATTTTACAAGAGCCAGCCGGGCATATGCCTAAATTATAGATTATCTGAGCACAAGTACAAATTAGAAAAAATATAAGCAAGGCAACCCAGCTCATCGTTGTTCTCGCTGTGGTTCTGTTCGGCAGTAAATCAAGCCGAGTGCCGTCTCTAAGAACCGGGAACAGATCACGCGTGAAATTATAGAAGCTGACTTTATTGATAAGCTTGATCAGTGCGTTAGCACTCCTTCAATAGCTCTTTTTCATGAAGAAAAGTATTATCTGCACATGATGTGATGATTCGTTTCTTGTGGTATGCATAAATAAGCCAGTTGGAAGTCAGCGCATGTTCATCTCTGTGTGCTCGTCCATCTTTTTTTTTTTGCTTTAGCTGTTATTTCTCGATTGTGTTCCCAACAGTGTGGAAGGAGAACTGTCAGCCTATGAAATTCACGCATTGGATTAGACTGCTATTACGGTTATTGCTATAGTCCGCCCGTTGAAACCTAAATGAGAATCAGCGCTGTTCTTCAATGTAGCCATAAAAGTTTAGCTGGCAAAATACTGAAGCATGCATCAGTTTCATATTTGTTTTTAACTCCTCTATAATGAAATGGCCTAGCTAAGCAGCTGTGGAAGCGTGCGAAGAAAAGTTACTGTGACCTCCTGCGCAATGGCTGTGATGCGTTCAGCTGCCGGGGATAACGTCAGTGCTGGGCAAAAGCGGTAGCATCCAATTTGAAGACGAGTTCTTACATAAAGCAGCGTGCTTATGCATCGGCGCCTGTGAATTAAGCGCTCACATGACGAGTAATTAGAGTAGTTATGTGGAACCCACAATACCAGTTCCCTTCTTTTTCCTAATGACCACACGCCTTGCTGGACGCGAAATGATACACCAGTCCAGCGAGGTGAAATGTTCGTCTCCATCCTGCTTCCAGCAGAAAATCAAATTTGCCGGCGGTTCCTGCGAGCTCGTCTCATGCACGATGACCTACCGTATTTTATCTCTAATGTCATGCAAGAGTAAACCTAGGTAAAAAGAACACTATCTCGCTTTAATCTGCTTCGGAGATAGTCGTGTGACAAGAACAATACAAGGCGATGCAGCCATACTTGCTTGGCCTCAGAGAAATTGGCGTAGTCTACGAAGAACCGGCCAACGCAAGGGAGGGTGATTGCTGTGCCCTCTCGGCAATAGAGCCCCTGGTTGTCAGAGTCGAATCCCGGGGTTTAGTCGTGACAAATCGCCAGAGATATGAGGTGCCTAGCCCTCAAACCACCCTCTTTGTTTTATTTTGTGCTCTTAAGATTTCACTCCGTGCTATCAGTAAGTAAAGGTACGATGTTTTTTATGCCCGGCTGATGGCAGAGAAGCACCTCGCTCTAAGTGCTAGGTTAGCTTCTCAATGCAATTACAGAGGTGTGCGTTTAAGTGAGAACAGATAGCTATCGATTCTGATTACTCCAAGCAGAGCACAAGCCTAAAGCGCCATGAAGCCCACTCCCGAATACTGATCCGCGTTCATTTTAGATAATGTCTCTCGATATGCCTTACAAGACATGACCGTGTGTTCGCATTGCATTCAACCAAATTTGACGTTTATTAACTGCACTTTAGTGCACTGTACTTTTAACATATCCGATTACTTAAAACATAATTTATGCGCATGCAAGTTATCTTGTGTCTCAAGAGCTATCCTGAAATGAGCGCTGAATTTGCACGGCATCTTCTTCAAGGTACGCCGTGCACGGTACACCTCTGAACTAGGAGCAGCACATTTGCGATCTGCGAGAAAAAAATTGCGCGCATAGAAAAGCTCAAGGACACGGCCGCGGCTTCGATCAGACATTATGTTGGCTATACTGAGTGTTCAACTATTACGCCTGTAAAAGGATTATAGAAAAATCATGGTCGAATTCCATCATGCCGAGTTGAGGTCCTTGAAACCGACAGGCATAAAGAAGCATGATAAGCATTTTGTGCGGGTTTACGTACTACCTAAGGTCAGACACTGATTCATATGCAAGATTGAGTTTGAGTACTAATTTCCAGCCCACAAGAGGTATCGACATAGTTTCAATACGATGAAGAAGACCATCATAATTCACACTTCTTCATTGTTGAACGCTTATGTAGCTATAATAATCATTTTAAATATTGCCGTGATCATGTTCACTATAGTATTTTTTTATTGTTTTTACTATTTCAAAAGGACAAACATAAGGGCAAACGGATGCTTGTTCCTATTGATATAGCTGTTCGCAAACACAAGGAGAACGATAAAAGGTCAATGCCCACAAACACGAAAGCTCTTAAGCCAAAGGTATCGGTGAAAGAGCAGACAGCGTCCAATCACTTCTGAAAAAGCTCCTCAGAAGAGCAGCAAGCGCGTTGTGATGTTATTGTCGCCACATTTTTGGCATCGAGGAACGAGCATAGATGATCTGTCTCGAGTAAGCGGAGATGGGCGTGGCTGAGCAGTTACAAGGACGCCACCAATTCTGACAATTAACCACCATAATAAAGTAGGGAAACGCAACACGCACAGCATGCTGGTCGTATTCAATATCGTACTGCATGCAAACACTTCCGTTCTGTTTACATGTTACGAACACAGCCATGAAAAATGCATTAGCAGCACAATAGCTTGTGGCCCTGGGTCGGCCAACTCATTCATGAGTCGACTCACTTAGACTCACCCATACTCAGATCGAGCCGTGAGTCTGAGCCTGCGTGAGTACGGGTGAGTAATATTTAGGTGAGCTTACGGACTTAAGTCCGAGGACTTAGGTCCGAGTGAGACCGTTTGAGGAAAACTTTATTGAGTCTGAGACCAGTTGATTTCGGTTGAGCAAAATATTGGTGAATCTAAGTCCAAGTGAGCCCTAAGCGCAAAATATATTTCTTGAGTGAGCCTGAGTGAGCTCCACCTTTTATTGTCGACCTATGATCCGATCTACTCACTATCAGGATTACTATCAGCCTTATATTAGCTTACGTTGATACTCAATTCCATTCACCGATATCTCAACGCCCTAGCCTTCATATCTATTGATCAGGGGGGCGTAAGTTGGGGGGCGGGGGAGGGGGGAGGCCTTGACTTTCTCCCGCAAACTCATTCCCGGGACGTTCTTGATAGAAATATTTCGTGTGAGTCGCATATTTGATAAAAAACGTCCTTAATAAATTGCAATTACCGATAACTCATATTTGAAGGTACAAGATCATAAGACGCATCGTAGAGCGCCGATTATGTGAGATATTGGCGTGGAAGAGCATCTGCACCATGATCAGAAAAGCTAGTTTTACGCCAGTGGAGCCATGAGTCGACTTACTCAGGCTCACTCTGACTCAGGTCAAGCCGTGAGTCTGAGTCTGAGTGGGTCCGGCTGAGCAGTATGTTGATGAGATTGAGTCTGAGTGAGTCCGGTTAAAAACAGAGTTTAGTGAGCCCGAGTCCGAGTGCGTCCGTTTGAGGGAAATTTCGGTGAGTGAGTCCGAGTGAGTTCTCAGGGCAAAATATATCTTTTGAGTGAGTCTGAGTGAGTTCCAATTTTTTTTTTGCAACCTATGCTTGTGGCACATTTTTTGTCTGTTGCTCTTGTACCTTATAGCTCGAATACATTTATGAGGCCGTTATCTCGAATCGTCTAAATTACAAGAAAAGTAAACTTAATCGATCATTTCTCGGACGCTTTTCGGCGCTTTTAGTTCATAATGATGCCTCTAATTCTCGAGAATTGAAAGCCGGAAATTCTGTCTACACCTCAATGCCGTACTCCTAAATATACCTCACTAAATTGATTAAACCGTTATCTGCCTGTCATTTAATGAAGAAGACGAAGGCTAGTGCGGAATAGAGACACGTGAGTCGGCAAGGCGTAAGCAGGCAGAAAAGAGGATGGGGTTCGTCAGCATGCATCCTCCTGTCTTCTACAGGGAAGAGACTATCATCATCATCATCATCATCATCATCATGCTGCATGCTGTCAAGGCCAATATACTTTTTCTGTCCAGTGTTGCACGTTGCACAAAAACAATATTGTTCGCTGTGCTTACCTGCATTAAATTACTCCTAAGGAAAAGATATATCTGCAGGTAACTGTTATAAACATGCTTTCTAACATTCGATCAACAGCACGAAAATTCGCAACCTGCTGCCAGTGGTAGGGCAGAGTGGTGAAGATGACGACTAGTGAATGTCTCGCGACCGCCGTGGCCCGCGCGCCAGAAGAAGAAGCAACAACTGACGATTCACGTCACCAAGGAGCTCTTTCTTGCACTCTTTGAAAAAGTCGTCTTATCTCTAAACATGTAATAGCACTGCCACTTCGGGAATCGTTCAAAGGCTTGACTATGACCAAGTCGTCAGGTCGCAGATCCAAGCGGAGGCGGAGAAGCGAAGGTTTTCTGATGCCGCCGTCTGATCTACCTGCGTCGGACAACGAGACGTCGAGCAACGAAAACGTACGATGGAGAATGAAATAATCTGAGCACCAGTTGCAGGCTTCGTCAGCGATGCGAGAAGCGGCGTTAATGTCATCCCCGTGGCAATCTCCGACATCCCCACAGGCATACAATTCAGCCTTCAGCGCCGTAGCGCCTTCGTACTTGACTACACCATCCACCTTCCCGCCTCCACTGGTAACACTTACCATTTCAACACCAGCAGGTGCGTCACGACGATCATCGTGGCGTTCCTCATCGCACTCCGCTACACTGCCAGCGTCACTCTCGGCGAAGCGACCATCTCGTCTGAGCACGTACTCAATGGCCAGAGTTTCGGCGACGTCTGCTGCAAGTTATTCCGACACACCCCTGACCTCGGAGCGACGCACGTTGTCGCTAGGCTCCCGCATTCGCGAACGGCATCCAGGTCTGCGGCAATTGCACCCGTCCGTGATGAAGCGGAGAGCGCTGCAAGACGTGCTCGTGGCTTTGCAGACCCAGCCCTCCAAGGACCTTTCTGCTTCCTGGGCAACCAAATGTCGGCAGCTACTGTAGCCGTTGCTTGGCTGTTTCCACTCATTGTCAGCTAACAGCAGCACTGACGAGTTACGGAGGTATTCGCAACACATGCCTGCCAGCACTCCACAGGTGATCGCTCAGCCACCATGCGACGTGGGCGAGAAGCAGCCCGAGTCGACCTCAGTATCACGCAACCAAAGCGAGCCGAACGAGAGCCTCCAGTCTGTCGGTTAGCAATCACTGTCGCGGACTTCGATGAGCATGAAGGAGCATGCCCCGCCCGTGCCACCACCTGTGATCAACGGTTGGATGGCAAGTTGCTTGCGTCGTGTAGAAGCTTCACTTCTCGTTGGCAGGCGTGGTTCGTTCCAAACGAAGACGTTCCACTTCGGCTTGGTCGTAGCTTTCATGGTGCACTTCAGACGCTGCCACTGCAGATTGTCTAGCACGATATCGATTACTGGTGCGCTAGGCCCAAGAATCTACGCAACATGTCTACAAAAGAATGAAAGCGCCAGATGATTCCTCGCGTAGAAGATGGTGATTACAGCCGGTGCCTCATGTGTAGTGAATGGAACGTCACTGGCGTAGCCACGGTGTCGTGCACCAGCTGGAAGTACGGAGCCTCGGTATATCCCAAGTTGAGTTTGGCCTCGTCTGCAAACGTGGTTGGTACCTGCCGGTAAGCTGTTCTGCATTTGCCATGGGCGCCACCTGCGCACTGTTCGTCATGGTGCCTTTGGCAGATTGGCTGGGCAGAAAGCCAGTAATGCAATTTACAGTGATGGTCTTGCAGGCGGCAGTTGTAGTGATTTTATTGTTCGTCATGCTAAACACGTTCGTAGTCATGCGCTTCCTCCTTGGAGCCTCCCCAGCCACGCCTTTCAACACTAGCTTTGTGCTTGTGGTGGAAGTCTTGGCACCGGAGCGCAGCACTCTTTACGCGATGGCGGTGTTGTTAAGCAAGGTGATCGGTACCATCATCGCATCCACAATGATGCTGGTCCAGTTCAGCTGGTATACGCTGCACCTTGCAAGCTTGCTACCATGCCTCATGATGCTGCGCACCGTCACGAGCCTCATTGAGTCGCCACGCTGGTTGCTGGCTAGAGGCCGTCTAGAGCAGGCTGAGACTGTCATCATGTATGCGGCCAAGCTCAACGCTGAGAACATGTTTGCTGTGCGACGCCAGTGGGCACGCCGGCGTCTTGAATTGGAGCACCCAGAAGGCATTCGGCAGAATACTTTCTGCGAGGCAGCCTGCCTGCAATGCCGATGGAAGAATAATGGCATCCTTTACTTTTGCTAGAGCTTGACTGAATTTACGTTGCAGGCTACATGGCTAAAGATTCACTACCTGGGACTCTATCCAGCAGCTCTCGTAACGCTCTCCGCGCTACTGCCTGTCCCCGGTGAGCTGGGTGCTATGGGATCTGCCGCGCACATCGGCCGCAAGACGTCTTTCGCTTGGGCGCTGTTCATTTCTGCTATTGCCCTCTTCGGGGCCGCCGCATGGGGCAATGCGAACGAGGTATCTACCGTTACCCTGCTGACTCTGGCAAATGTGTTCTCACACTGTACACAGCAGAAGTCTATCCCACAGTGATGCGCTGCTGTGTCCTGGCAACGTGCACGTGCTTTTCTGCATTGACCAGCATCGCCGTGCCAGTGGCCGTCCATCTTGGATTTCTCCAGGCGTCATGGCTACCTGTGGTCGTTGTGTCGCTGCTAGGGCTCGTCGCTGCCTTTTTGACGATTCGTGTACCCGACATAAAAGAGTGTGCTGTTCTGCCAGACGAGTTGTCGGTTATACCGTTTGAGGCGCCATCGGCAGTCGCTCAACCAGTGCCTGATAACGCAAACATCGCTCCACAGGGCATCCAGAGCAGCGACAAACGACGAACGCTACGACAACGTTGACTTCTAGGCGATACAGTATCATAATAGTTCATGTAGGTCTGTTTTATCGTTCGGAGTACATATAATGCGCTTAACTATTCGAAAAGTCTTTATGACGTGGCTATTGCATGATGACGGTTTTATTTAGCGAGGGATATTTCGAGCAATGCCGGGTTTGCTAAAAATGATACGGTGATGACCCCATGAGTTCAACGCTTACATATATGCACGAGCATAATGCCTATTCGGCAACAAAATAAATATAGGCATTTTGCCGATCCTCAAATATAGTTCTCATGCGTTAGTTTCTTTTGCTTTTGAACGACCTCATCAGCATAGGCAAGTATAAAGAATTTCTAGTTTACTTCTACAATCGTGAACTGGCGCAAGATAAACTGCGCTTGAACAAAGCAATTGTACATGGGTTCATAAATGTTATTTCTCTAACAAAAATATGGGTCGCATAAATGTATAACTGTTCTAGCTCCGTCACATTTAGACCAAAAAACTACATTTTACTAACTGCATTCAGCGAAATTTCAGCCTTTTTGTACGTTCAGCTCATCTAAGACCTTGGGAAAACTTCCTATAGAAATTAGTAAACTAAGCTTGCTAGGCTCTGAAACTCTTTGCTAAGTAATTAGCATCGAAATCTGTCGGCACTCAAGCATTCCGCGCTTGTCGTCCGTAACCTGATGCATAGCAAAGAAACATACCGTATACGTATAAACTTTCCCCAATATCAGTACCCTCAGCATAAAATTATCCCCATGCTCCTCAACCGAAAGTTGCTGTCACTGTCACTTTTCCCACTGTAGCAGGGAAAATTTGAAATCGCCTTACGTATGGCGTCCGAGCAGGTAAAGAGGGATGGCTTATCATTATGGGTCTAAATAACACAGTCGCATATGTGTTTGCCGGAAAGTCACCCATATCATCCCCTATATTTAACATTATCAAGGACGTAGTGACGAAGACACTTTTTAGATGTGAAGCATCTTATGGCGAAGCTTAATCCGGTGGTGGTGTGCGGCGTGGCCTCCCTTACTGCGCATGGGCAAACCTTTCAAAAAAAATAAAAAATAAAAAACCTCCTCTCCCCCTCTCTCTCCTCTAGGCATCCCTCCCCGCGGCAACCACACCCTCACTGCGCATGCGCCTCCCCTCCTCTCTCCCCTCCTACGCTCCCCCCTTCTCTCCTCTAGGCATCCCTCCCCGCGCTCCCAATGCGCATGCGCGTCCCCCCCTCTCTCTCCTCTAATACGCTCCCCCCCTCTCTCCTCTAGGCATCCCTGCCCACAGCGTCCACACCCCCACTGCGCATGCGCGTCCCCCCCTCTCTCTCCTCTCCTACGCTACCCCTACTCTCTCGCCTCGCGACGCCGACGCAGGCAGCGTCTGCTAGCGAGTTTCTTGGTTGAAAAAACCGACTGCTCGCGCTGCACAACCGTTTATTGTCCATCCCGTATATATGGCAATGGATCTTGACCTCCAAGGTGGTGCCGGTGGGAGATTTCTCCTGTGCGTTGTTGAACAATAAAAATTCGCAGCGTGCGCGTTAACTAAAAGCCGACTGCGGGTCTCTGTGTCCAGTCGGAGTCTTCTGTCTCTCATTGCCCATTAGCAGCGATTGGCATGTTGCAGTAGGAAACACCGCTCCATCACTGCGTGCTTTGCGCCTCCTCAGTTTGCTCTCCTGCGCAACGCTGCGATAGCGCCAGCGTCAACGCCACCGCCAGTGTAAGCGTTAGCGCCCGCTGCTTCACATCTACACATGGTTCCCTTTAGCGGGAGATGGTGTAATTTTTTCATGAGACCGCGAAAACACGCTCAGAATATTTTCGAGTCACATAAGAGCTTTCGCACAAAAAGTACATTTGAGAGCCTGGTTTTGTTTCATAAGAATTGCGCATTCCTCTCACGTAGTGAAAGTTTAACGCCAGCAAGTTCTCAAAATATTGTAAACAAAAGTGCTCTTAGTTCACGCGCAATCGAATGGTTTTCAACCTATAAAGCTAGAAGCGACCACAGCGGAATTCACCTTCCGAGTAAAAGCTCAGGCGCTGTTTTCTAGCTTGTGAACGCAAAGGTAAAATACGCAGCTGTTTGCGTATTGCATGCTCCCAACCATGATCCCGCGGTCGGGGGTGTTAAGCACATACAAGCGAATGACATGTTCAATAGAATACGCGGTGAGCACTCAGCCGCCAGGCTATGGAGTGAAAAGTCTTGGACAGAAGTTCAAGTAGAGTAAATTTTGCTATGCAGTCTTTCGCGTAGCTACAAAACAATGCCAGAAATAGTGAGAAACGAACCGTAGATGGCGACACGGTTCGACCTCTCGGGCGGGTGAGCGTCGGTGTGCGACGTGATATGTTTCCAAGATCAATGCTTGCGGAAAGAGCCGCTTAGGAGAGCATCTTTGTTTCTCAGGTTTGTCTACTTTGGTATATTTCGAAAGAGTCTTTGAACTCAGACGGCTAAGACTTTCAGTGACCTTAATTTTTTTATCGATCAACTGAATTTGCCTATTTGTTCTCTTAATTTATGTCAAGTCAAGTCAAGTTTATTATTATTATTATTAAATAATTCAGTTCAGTTACATGGTTAGAAAAAATTGGGGGGACCCTTAAGCTTCGCCTTTAAGAGTTGAACGCGATAGCGATATCCCGTCCCTACTGTGTACTTCAATCACTTAGTGCATACTATGTAATGGGTAGTATGCTTTAAACCAGGAGAAATTATGCGCGGCAAATGTGGCAAATGTTTTCGAACTTGCTA